>CABFOS010121137.1:13203-23390 GCA_900660315.1 Diretmoides pauciradiatus
GGCAGCCAATCACCTTCTCTGCAGAGCGGATGATAAGCTGCAGTCTGCCCTTGTCCTTGGCAGTGGCAGTGGCAGCAGCGTACCAGACTGATGGACTCAATGATGGCAGAGTAGAAGTGCACCATCATTGTCCTTGGCAGGTTGAAGTTCTTCAGCTGTTGCAGGCAGTACATCCTCTGGTGGGATTTTTTTATGAGGGAGCTGATGTTCCGCTCCCACTTGAGGTCCTGGGAGATGATGATGCTCAGGAAACAGAAGGACTCCACAGTGTTGACCGGGGAGTCATGCAGAGTGATGGGGGGGGAGGTGGAGCTGGGCTACTCCTGAAGTCCACTGTTCTGGCTGCACCAGGTCACCAGATGATCAATTTCTCACCAGTAGGCGGACTCATCCCCACCAGAGATGAGTCCAATGAGGGTGGTGTCGTCCGCGAACTTCAAGAGCTTGACGGAATCGTGACTGGAGGTGCCGCTGTTTGTGTAGAGGGAGAAGAGTAGGGGGGGCAGGACGCAGCCTTGAGGGGAACCGGTGCTGATGGTCAGGGGGTCGGAGACGTGTTTCCCCAGCTTCACATGCTTCTTCCTGTCAGACAAGAAGTCGGTGATCCACCTGCAGGTGGAGTCTGACACATGTAGCTGGGAGAGCTTGTCCTGCAGCAGAAGTATTAATGGCAGAGCTGAAATCCACAAACGGGATCCTGGCGTATGTTCCTGCAGAGCCCAGGTGCTGGAGGATGAAGTGGAGGGCCATGTTGTTTACTGCATCGTCCACAGACCTGTTGGCTCTGTAGGCAAACTGCAGGGGGTCCAGGAGTGGGTCTGTGATGATTTTAAGGTGGACTTCATTACCGCAGAGGTTAGGTGGTAATGAAGTCCAGCTGGTGGTCTGGAGCTGGTGGATGGAGTTACGGCGGATGGTGTCAGGACTGTCCCATTGTCTTTCAAAAGGACAGTAGTCAAATCGACTCATTCCGGTCGTTGGCCAGGCACAAGTCATTAGTGGAGTGGGGGGCTTTCGGTTTACAGTTGGTGATCTGTCTGAGTCACTTCCAGACAGAGGCCGAGTAGAACTGCTGTTGAAATTTCTCAGAATACAGTCGTTTAGCAGCTCTCACGCCTTGCTACACCTGTATTTCAACTCTTTAAACCGGTCCTTGTCCCCACTCCTAAATGCTTCTTCATTTTCCAACCTTACCTGTCTGAGTTTATCTGTAAAACCAGGGTTTGTTGTTGTAACTAACCCTGGTGCGTGATGGTATACAGCATATAGTATAGTATGTTATAGTATGTATGTGCTGTGTCCTGTCTTCTGTGTATATACATATATATATCTGTGTGTGTGTACAGGGTGGATCCGGTATGCGGAGCGTGTCCTGGGCAGTCTGGTCACCCCTCATATCTGCACGGCCAAGTCTCCCCAGCAGATCATGGGCTGTCTGGTCAAAGACTACTTCTCCAAGCAGCAGGTCAGCGTGGCTCGTGTACCGTCTCAGCTCACAGTAAAAATCTTTAGAGCGAGAAAAAATCATGAGCCTCTAGGAAAAGGATCTGCCTCATTAGATGCCGAGTTCCTGATTGAAGTTCTTCCTTCCTAGCAGAAGCTGAGTCCAGAGAAGGTGTACCATGTGGTGGTGGCTCCCTGCTTTGATAAGAAGCTGGAGGCAGTCAGAGAGGAGTTTTACAACAGCCTACTGGAGAGCAGGGACGTGGACTGTGTCCTCACCTCAGGTTTGAACCGCTCTCCCTGATATAGACTGTAGGCCTGGGCCAGATCATTCTTAATTTTTGTTTTAACCTGCAAAGATCACTAGATAGTTGATTTGGATGGTGTCAGGTAAGTGGTCGGTCACAGAAAAGTATGCTTGATCGACATTCAAATACTTTCCTGTGACTGTGTGAACAGGCAAACACTATTCAAAGACCAAAACAAGAACCGCATTTGCAAAAACCGTTTGACCCAAGTCCATTTTGCTGTTTGTCTTTCTCTGCTCTCCCTCAGCCATCGGTTTCATCACCTCTCACTTTTTACTATCTTACACATTCTCTTGCTCTCTTGTTTTGCCCACTCTGATGTTCTAACTTTCTGTATATATCTCATTTTCTTGTTCCTTGTTCTCTCTGTCCCTCTTATGCAACACATAGTTTCTTATTTCTCTTCTCCTTTCATTCTGTTTGTAGGGCCCCCCCCATCCCCCACCTCCCATGTCTCTTGCATGCCCTGCAAAATGAAAATGGAAATAGTTGATCATAATTCAAGTGTAATGATATTAAAGTAACAGTGATGTTTTGGTTTCAGGGCAGGTCTTTTACATGATGGAGCGGAGTAAGGTGTCAGTGGAGGAGCTGGACTCAGTTCCACTAGACCATGTGTGAGTTTCAACTTAGAGCTTCTGTATGTCTCTGTGTGAATGTAACATATCACCAGTATGTCACCAGTGTTTGGTGGTAACATGTTACTCAGACTGAAATTATCCAAAAACTAAGATTATCCACATCTCTTGGATTATTTCCTCAAAATTAGTCATCTTCCTATCAGTTGACAGAGAAATATTCCCACTAAAAAGGATTACAGTACAATGCTGTTTGGTTTCCCTGATCATTCACATAGAAACACACAGCAGTTATTATTGAGTTGTCCCAAATTTTGAAAGCAATAAAGAATGCAAAGTGTAACTAGTTACTACTCCCAGGGAGTAATATGTAAAGTAATATTTTGACTAATGTATTTCTTTCTTTAAGTAAGGAGCCCCAGCACTGCTGTATTGATTATACTGCACATATACTGTACACCTACATACTTAAATAGCTCTGTTCAGTGCTGTAAGCATGGATATCTCACCTACCCATGTCTCACTAAATCATGTGTCCTGGGTTTGAAAATCCTTGAATGTTTGTGGATTTGAAAAAAATAAAATAAGCACCCAAATTCCTCAATATGCTTCTGCTCTCTGGACCTCTCAGGGACTTTGGATCAACACTTGTCTTCTCATCCTGTCATGGATATTAACGTTGATATAGCATCAGTTTTAAAATGAGGATTCCACCAGGATTTCTTGACCTGACAAGATCATGAGTAAAAAAAAAAGGACCATAGGCCTCTATGATGTCAAAATTTAGCCCATGTCTTACACTAAAACATGACAATTTTGAATCCTTGAATTTCACCAAACAAGACCTTGAATGAATGTTAATGAAAAGTAATTGACCAAGTGAGTGTGGGAGTCCTGTGTGTTAAAGTAGTATACATTAATGCAGCACAGGTCAGTGCCTGCATCGCACACATTTAATGGCAGCTGAACTGTGTCCTGTAGGTTGGGAGAGGCTGGAGACGTGGGGCTGGTGAGACATGACGGACGGGGTTCTGAAGGCTTCCTGGAACACGTCTTCAAACACGCTGCCAAAGAGCTCTTCGGACTGGACGTCCACGAGATCACATACAAGACCCTCAAGTGAGAGAGGCCGAGACCCAGCAGTGACACGGATCCTGGATGATCCCATTGCATTCACGTAGAGGCATTAACAAGAAAATATAAATGCAGTGTGTATATCCACATATAACAACTCTGCAAATGGAAAATAAAACAGTTGTGGTAGGCATCTTGAAAAAACGCACTTAAACAGGTCAAGATACAGTGATACAGATCAGTGTTGCCACCTTGTTTATTCTAGGCTGACTTGCCTCTTACACTATACCCCAAAATAATCTTAATAGCATCTGATATTTGTATTTGGATATCAAATACAATAGAAATGTATTTTTTTTTGCACATGCTCTATGATATAACCTTGTCTGGAAACTCTCCCCTGGTGCTCCTCACTGGTTTTGTAGGAACCGAGACTTCCAGGAAGTGACTCTGGAGCGGGACGGGGAGACGCTACTGCAGTTTGCTGCCATCTATGGTTTCAGGAACATCCAAACCCTGGTCCACCGTATGAGGAAGGGTCGTGTGCCTTACCAGCTAGTGGAGGTGCTGTCCTGCCCCGGAGGTAACACGGTCACGACCAACTTGATTCCAGTCCTGTTCAAATGTATTTAGGTTTATATAACCACGTTAGTCCCATTGTGATCAGGAATATGTTTATCTACTGACTCAAAACTGTATTGAGAGAGGCGGCGTATTCAGAGAGCTTCATTGAATCTGACGAGTCGTTCTGACTGCCCTCCTCTGTCTCCCATGTATCTCCTCAGGGTGCTTGAGTGGCCGTGGTCAGGCGGAGGTGGAAGGTCGGGTGGATAAGGCCCTGGTCCAGCAGATGGAGGAGGCCTACAGTAGCCTACCGGTCCGTCTCCCGGAGGTCAACCCCGCCCTGCACGCCATCTATCAAGACTGGTTGGAGGGCCAAGACTCCCCACAGGCCAACGCAGTCCTACACACCCAGTACAGGCATCAGAGTCAGATGCACACACAGCCCCCACACATGCAGTGGTGAGGATAACGATAGATGTGTTTCAGACTAAAAGATGCTGGAAGCAGGACATTCCCTCCGATTGCTTATTTTTGTGTAGAAGACCGGGTCACTCTTCATGTTGGCACCACTAAGCACATCTAACCCGAGGACCATGCTGCGCTGCGGGGCCAAATGTTTGCAAATTTAAAGGTGGTGGGGGAATCTGCTGTGCCAAATCCGGCCATAAGACAAGTGAGAGACCAAAGTCCAGCAATCCACACAAACATTGTTTGCAGAACGAAACAGTGATGTCAGTATCATATCTATGAGGCAGAAGATAAAATGCTTGTATGGTGCGGAAGTGGCTTATAAAAAGTTAGGTACAAGGCCACCGGAACTCTGGTAACCATTTGCCCCAACAGCTGATAAGTTTGAACTCTTTATGCCAATCTTTACAGAGCAATAAGCCACTAAGAAAACATTTCTGAAGCATTCAGCACAACTGGAGCTTGTGACACTGTTGGACAGTGAATGTACGTTCGGGAACCTGTTGTATTCCGAATCAAAATGTCCAACATGAAACACACTGGTTTAGTTTGAGGTGTCAAACGTGTCCATATTAATGATTCCATGATGCTGAAAGGTCTCTTGTAGGTTCTATGACTCGAAGTCTTTGCTCATTTGCTTTTACCAACCCAGTGTTTTGTTAATCCGTCCGAATGGAGAGTGAAATCGGTACTGGACACTTTCATTTGTCTTGTCACTGTTAAAGTTGTGCCCTTTGTTGTTGTTCCGCAAACAAAAAGCATCAATAGTGTTTTTAATGTTATGTGTTTTTTTTCCTTCCTTCTTTTACAAGATCATACATGTCATACATGTTGAACACTAAAGTATTCTAACAAGAAAACGACAAGTGTGGTCTCGTGTCAAAGTGGAGATATGATGGATTGTAACAGCTCTTGTGTTTGACTCTGTCTGCTCTGGAGTTAATTTGCCTCCTAATATGAAATCAAAAGTCTAACCCCTGTCAGAGTCAAGCTGATGGGTTATTTGTTCCCATGTTTTAAGATAATACAAGTGACTGCTGTACATTGTTTGTTCCCAGTGGTAATTAGAATCAGTTGATCATTGTTTTTTTAATGTAAGTTATCATTTTGTGGATGGTATGTATGTCCATAGAGCATATACATGAGAATGGACACGTCCATATGTACATGAATGACATAATCTTATCAGACACCTGACAATCCGGTCAGACTTGGATTTATTTAATAGCCTGCTGATAGATTTCCCATCACACATATACCTGAAGTTAGCATTCCCAGTGAAGACATTGCATTACTCTGATGGGAAGTGTGAAGTTCCCTGGTCCTGTTCAATGTTTTGAGATTCTGACAGTGTATTTACAGCACGTTAATGTAGTGTGTGTGCGTGTGTCCGTCCGTCCTCTGGAAGCAAGTAACACCATGTCTTTTTAGCTGCCTCTCTTGATCTCTTCATCATTACATGTATAGGGAAAGTGATGAGTGGAAATTCCCCCCTGGGTGAAATTCATTAGTTGAAGACGTGATTGATTGTGTACTAGATTTGTCCCCTTTCATTCTTTCATTCCCCAATGCTCGCATTTGAAATAGGAACTCTTTGAAGTGGTCTGTGTAAGTAGCTGACAATATGTTTTGTGTGCGCATGAGCATGTTTATTAGTTTAAGATGTGCCTGCGGTGGCTAGTGAGTCATTTCGAGGCTGATTTAATCTCACAGTGGGATAAATTGGGGCAGTCAGAGCAAATGGAGTGGTTCGATTGCATGAATATACAAACAGGAGACACCACAAACCTTTATGATAAAAAGGGAGATGGCAAGCACATTCATTGCATAACCTATGTTAAATACGTCCTATATTACATGCATATGAATACGTTCTATATCAGAAATCAGTGTTGGGGAAGTTACTGTTGAATAAATTCACCATATAACAAGTTGAACTTTTAACAACCACAAAAAATGTTTGTCTAATCAATAGATGTAACGACGCCGTCCTCATCCAAACTGCACCTAGATTGTCAAATAAGCATAATGCAAAGAAATGTGATAGTTACCAGATCATTTTGGAGTCTGATACAAATGTAATGCATCATTCATTACACAAATTGTGGAATTAAAAGCCTCTACAGTCATTTAATAGATTTCATGCTAATGTTCATAAACAATGATAATGTGAACAATAAACACAACTTCAGTTTTACATTATGAGCTAATACATCATGGGCCTACATTAGAAACCCACTGAGTTGTGATGTATTAATTATTTCACCAAGAACTGTAGTGACTTATTACACAAACAATGGGCTGTAATGCCATGAACTCACAATGGCCAATTTAACTTCTTGTTTTTAGCTGAGTTGTTATTGTTTTGTTTGCTGCTGGTTAGATTATTCTAATAATTTTCAGTTAGAGTAAAACATGCCAACCAACCCTGATCTCCCCTAAATGTATGTCACGATCCCCCATCATTTCAGCACTTGTGGCTCGAGATTTACCAGACTCAGGTGGAGCAGTAAAATTAAAAGTGCCCTTCTTTCTTTGTCTTTCTTTTTTTTCTTCTCTTCTTTCCTGTCTTCCATTTCCTTAAGACACGGGGAATTTCAGGATGTCTGAATCTGCTCTTTATTGGTATTGTTTCGCCAAGTCAAGGTAACCCGATAGTGACTCTAATGGCTAATACTTTTATTTATAATGATGTTGCATATACAAGAATAAATATATTGTAATAATACATTATGAATTCAATAATTTATCAATTGATGCTATCGTTTATCATCCAGGAATTAAAATAAAGTAAGGATATAGATGCTGAAGTTGGGGATAAGCTGACACTACGCTGCACTATGGATTTCTCTAATGTTACTAAGAAATGTGTAGTGTAACAGTATTTCTGGAGACAACATAATATTTGGCGATAAGATGAAAGATATACAAGACCAAACAAGGCAAACATACGCCTGTGGATTGGATGACATGCATGCGATGTATCTCAACATCTCAAATGTCATGAAAGTCAGACAAGGAATTTACTGCATTTCAGTAGAAAACATTGTGGCGCAAGTTGTTCTTCTGCCAAAGTAGTATTCTACATTTCTGGTCTTAGGGTCTCTTTGAGGATGTCGTTCCTACAGATTCACACACAGACCACAGCAGACAGACAGAGGGTGAAGCTGCTTATATAGTAGACAGACAAACATACTTCCTCCCTCTCTGGACTGTGGGAGGAAATCCACGCGAACACAGGGAGAACCGGGAATCAAACCTGTGACTTTCCTGCAGTGAGGAGAGCTATTTACCACCTATATACATGAGGTTTTCTTTCTTTGTTCAGACTGGCTTTTAATGTGAAATGTTAAATATTCTTCTCTTTCTTTCTTTTTTACCTTTTGTTTTACCTTCCAGATAGATGTTTTATTATTTTATTATTGTCTTTATTAGCTTCATTAGAACTTTAATACTAAAATGGGCAGTGAGTATGTCTAAAGTTAGACTGATTAGATACATAATGCTGTTGGGTATACTGCCACTGTAGGTTATGTAGCCTCAACCATTATATATGAAAGTGTAATGGGTCATGGAGCATTTAAAAAAATAAGTTTTGTAAAATAACAAATGCTTCAACATCAGTGATCTGATAGATAGCTTACACAGAAACTACTGACGCCACAGAAAGTATCAGAGAAAACAATGCTATAGGTCACACTTCCTCTGCACGATATGTACAGTATGTCCTACCTCTTCTTCTGAGCTCTGACTTGACAGTCCACCAGTAAGTCTTGCTGCTGTGTTCTGAAGTGAGTCAGACTGAAGCGCTGAGGTGCCTGCAGCACAGCTTGCAGGATGAAAGCCCAGCAGTGGAGCTGTTTTTTGGGATTACTCTGCATGCCTGCTGAGGTCATCCTCAATCCCTGGACAGGTGAGTGTGTGAGAGAGAAAGGATGGATTTGTTTTGGGTTGATGCATGTATTGTTTGCACTCTCAGCCTGTTTTTGTACACTGTATAGTGTGTCTTTGAAAGCATCTATTTGGTCTTTTCATATGGTTTCCCTCTAGCAATTGCAGGAAACTAAGTTTGATTTGATGATTTTGTTAGATTTTTTTGAGTTTCTCTAGAACATGACCTCTCTCTCTCTCTCTCTCTCTCTCTCTCTCTCTCTCTCTCGTCTACATATGAATATCCTGCATTATGCATTTCATGACTGCCTCAGGATAAGTAGTCTATAATGATCCATTTCTCTCTGACAGTTTCTCAAAGTCCCCCTGTCATCTCTCTGGTGAGACTCAACTTATCTGCTGAAATCCTGTGCTCCACATCATTGCCAAACCCAATGGTGCTCTCCCTGCATGGTCAATTCCATGGTGACAGAAATGTTGCATACTTCTCCTTGGAGAAGGGACTAGTCAACAAAACGACCATACATACAGGCTTCACAGGCAGAGTTGATATATCTCCCCCGACCTGACAACCAAGCAGGGCTGTGGGTTCAACTTGCGACTGTCTCTCTTGGGACGGGCCGACACTGATGTGTACTACTGCAGCTGGATATACTTCAATACACATACGTCAAAACGCGAACAGCACAAGACCAACGGCACCATTATAATTGTGAGAGGTGAAGAATCAATCATTTGAGTTTTACAGCAGATAAACTTTAAGATAGCTCTCCCCTCTCACTCACACACACACACACACACACACACACACACACTGTCCATGCCTATAAGAAGAGTTGCATAACCTTGCAGAATGTGATATTCAATTGATTTCCTTTTCATTTCCCCCTGCTAATTCCTTCCCATCACTTTGCAGAGAGGGATCCCCATGAACAATGTGATGGCTATATTGGGGATTTCATCTTCATTGTCCTAAGTTTGACAGCATTTGCTGTCACATTGGTCCTATGCATTGGAGCACTGGTACTGAGATGCAGAAGAGTAAGTATTACAGTAAAGGAACCGTTTGACACATACGTTGATGTCAAGAGATTTGTACTAAACATATTTTCTCTGTTTCTACAGTTTAAAAAAAACTACAGACCTGCAGGAGCCATGTCAGGATCCATGAACAGAGTCCATCAGTATTACTGCCCACAGCATGGAGGCCAACAGCTCCATGCTCCATGCCACTCAAACAGATCTTTACAAAACATTGGCTTTAGAGGCATTCTGTAATACTGATGTTAGGACCGTACCCTGCGGCCACGGGCCCAGGGGTGTAGTCGGGCATAGTTTTGTGTTGTGGGATGTTTGTTTCTCCTCTTGTGTTTACCTTGCCCTAACCTGTGTGTTTGTCTCCCCCTGTAGTTGTGTTGGTGGGCCTGTGCTGGAGGCTGCATGTGCTCAGCTGATGCCACTTGGCATCCTGCTCGTCAGCCCAGCTGCCCCTCATTGTCATCAGTGTCTCCCTTCCCATATTATCCCTGTGTTTCCTTTGTTTCATTGTCAGGACGTTATCGACACTGCTAGAGGTTCTCTAGCGTTAGTAGGTGTACCTGTATGTTGGGCTCTGCCCCAGTTTATGTATTTTATTTTGTGCAAGTAACAGTAAAGACTTGTTTCTCACCACTTTTGCCTGCGTCCTGCGTTTGGGTCCAAACACACCACTCCAACTTTAACAACTGAGGGGGGTAATTATGACTGATGATGAAGAAAATAGCTGATCATTCATTGCAATAGTTAGTTTAGAATTCATCTTATATTATAACTTGTTGAATCTAGGCAATGATATATATATATATAGAGAGAGAGAGATCGG
>CABFOS010121139.1:0-10331 GCA_900660315.1 Diretmoides pauciradiatus
AAAGTGGAACAGTTTTGAGATCCTCTATTTTTGTACATTCACGTTGTCTGTGATACTGCGTCTCTCAACAATTTCAAATATACACATGGGATCTTTCTGATGTGTCAAACTTCCTGACATTTTGCCTCAGTATCGCAGCAGTATCATCTCCATCTGCATACGTGTGAGTGTGTTCTCTCACTCTCACACATGCACCCTCCCACTCATCACCACACTTTTGCTATTATATCATTATTTATTTTTATGTTTTTATTTCCCTTGTCAATTTATTGGTCTTCTTGTTGTTCTGCCATTCCTTCAAACTGTTTCTGTTGTCATTTGGATTCTGCCCTCCAGTTCAGTTATGCCTTCGCTTGTCATTTTGAATTATTTGTCATCATTAGTTTGTTTATTTCTTTCTTTCATGTATTTATTTTAAGATGAGATATTTTCATAAGCCCCTTGGGGGATCTGCACATATCAGTATCTCGTCTTTCTGTGTTTTCTTGTCATATAATGTCACTGTTCATTGATTACTTCTGTTTTATCACTGTGCAAATGAACTAAAAAAAAAATACATCATTTGCTCCACCTTTACTCACACATTCTTTTTCTTTCTCTCTCACACACTCACACCACTCTGTTCCTTCTGAACAGATGCTCTCCTGCTGTTTCCTGCAACTGATATCCAGTTTCTGCCAGATAAATATGAGCACACACTTGCCCTTGGAAAAGGCAATTGGGAGGGATTACATCAGAGAGCGTACAGTTATCATGAGTTCCTCTTGGCTGGTCAAATCATATCCACCATTCTTCAATTTATAATGTGCTGTATCCTGCCATACCCTGCTGTATGCTGCCTCGTCCTCACTTCAGCTGCATGAATAAGCATTCTTGCAGTACTGTGTCTAAGTCAACCTCATGAATGTGTTATTCAAATCCAAAGACAACCCAAGAGACATTTGGTTCATGGTTTGTTACCTCTAGCTTCATATACAGAAATGAAAGGGGCATTATCTAAATGTCAACTGCCAGTGATCTGAATGTGGTCTGATGTCAGGTCTGATGTTCTCTCATTACAGAATGCGTACTACACCAGTACTCAGCAGCTACAAATCGGGATGCTCAGTCCCACCGTTGATGACGATGACAACAAGTGCCTGGTGGATGTGAATAGCAGACCGCGCCTCGTTGAGTGCAGCTATGCCACAGCCAAACGTATGAAGCTCCACTGGCTCTTCACTCAGGTGACAAACCATGCAGACAAAAATAAATATGACAGAGCCCCCGCATGGTAAAAAAGAAAAAAAGGGATATGGGATTAAGTAATTATCAGCAGCCATCAAGTAAGGTCATTTGTAAATGTGGCATTAAAGCCAATTGGGGAGGTGTTTAAGGGGTTAATGTTTATTCAAAAGCAGGGCTGGCTTTTTGATGTGGCTGGGATAGTCCCATTAAGGAGTGGCACCAGGGCACCCAGACTGAAAGGGAGATTAATCTTCATGGTCTCCATCAAGGGGTTACTTGATTTAACATTGTATATATGAATACATAGGATGGGGACAAAGCAATAAGGATGGGGCATATCGTGACACTTGAATTACTGAGACAATTTCAACTGTTTAGCTGAAAAAGTGTTTAGCCCAAACAGAAATAGATTGGCTTGATACAACCATAGCATCTTTGGGGAGCACAACACTGTAGGGAGAGAGAGAGAAAGATTTCTTCCTCTTATCTCAAGTGTTATGGAGTGAAGATATTATCTTTTAATCTCTTCCTGGTTGAATGTGCATCAAAAAATGGTTGGCGTCCTTCACCAACTGTAAAAGCCGTGTACAGTGAAATTCCACTCATTATCTATAAAGAAATGATGTTGATGAGTCTTAATTTGTGAAAGAAATGAAATACCCACTTGCATGTACAGATTAGTCATGTGTCTTGGTGGGTGTTGTGAGGGCTGCAACAAGTCTGAGTCTTAGCATGGTGGCAAACGCACTTCATTTGTGGGTGGGTAGGAGTGTAGGGGTTGGCTAGCATGGGTGTTATGTGGGTGATTTTTCACAAAGAATTATTGCAGCTATAGTAAATTTAAAAGCAACTATAGCATAGTGAATTAACTGTAGTATTCTAAACATTCTCTCATTTTGTTTTGCAACACCCAGCCAAAGGATAAACGTACATAGTGAGGGAAGATTTGGGATACTACAGTTTATGTTTATGAAGACCATTCTGAATTTGAACTATGCTTCATGAGTGATTATAACCATATTTTAGATTGACACAACAACATCCTTATACGAATGAGGGCAAGCAAATATTGGTCTCATATTGGTCCATAAATGCCCTTGTCCATGAGTCATCATCAGGCTGTTCTCTGTCCATTGTGTCTATCAGGCATAACAAACAGGCTTGACTGACCTGGAAACACAAAGAAAGAGCAATTTAGTTCAGTTAGACGTAGTGTATTATTTATGAAGAAAAAACACCACCTATATAGGTAGAACCGTCAGGAGACAGAATGTAAAGACGTAGCTGGAAGGAATGAATGGGAAGAAAGAATGTCAGAATAATGGCAGGCCTAGGTCAGCTTGTCGAAGCTAGTCATTATAAAACAGACAGTGTGCTGTGGTATAACTGATCATGAATGTACAACGTGTCCAATGCTTGTCTAGCACACTCCCTCCCTACAGTTCTCTCCACAGTGTATCGACTATTGAGGGCTTCCCCTTCAGTTACTTGCCCTTTATCAATACTGCCACTTAAATGAGAAAATGCTGCCCCATTTCAGCGCATGCTATTATTTTGTTGAAATGCTCTCTCAATTCAGATTCTGGCAACTTATTCAGCTGTCACACTGAGTTCATCCTTCACAAATTGCTGGACCTTATTTTCATGATTAAAGACTCCCTTCTTTTTCCAGCCGTGTCAGCACCATATTTTCCATCCTCTTACAAATCAGACTTTTTTCATTCTGCCCCAGATGTTCTCTTCTAAATAATTAATTATGTATATTTTTTTCTGAAATCTTTCACACCACTCCTTACTGGAGTGATGAGTAAGCAGTCATGTGAGGGAACAGTCTGTGCAGCTTTCACCAAAGTGAATATGTGAATATGTTTGCCTTGGTAATGGGTGGCAAGATGGCAATATTAGAGCAGGGCCTACATTCATGTCACCAAGGGGACTGAATTTAAAGAGAGAGAGAGCAAAGAGAGAGAGAGAGAGAGAGAGAGAGAGAGAGAGAGAGAGAGAGAGAGCCTGCATGCTGTACTCTACCAAGGACTATAGATGTATGAACACCTGCAGGGCTCGTAACGCTGCTCCAGAAGCGTTTATACACTTACACACCTTGGGAGTATAGGACAGAATGTAGGCTGGGTTTTCTTTCTTAAACTCTCCTTGGCACACCAGTCAGCGTGCGTTGATCCCACTGGGCCTGAACACACCTTTACAGAATGGGCCTCCAGATAGACCTCAATAAATCATATACTTGCTGCTTGGGAAGTCCAAAGCCTCCCCCGTGTAGTGGCTTTGTGATATCAGGGTGTAGTCCCCCAATGGCTCTAGTTACTCATAGCACAAACTGG
The DNA here is from genome assembly GCA_900660315.1 of Diretmoides pauciradiatus. Taxonomy (NCBI): domain Eukaryota; kingdom Metazoa; phylum Chordata; class Actinopteri; order Trachichthyiformes; family Diretmidae; genus Diretmoides; species Diretmoides pauciradiatus. The sequence goes on from CABFOS010121139.1 coordinate 3,567, forward strand.
CCAACAGGGGGCAGTAAGACCACAGAGTAGGGAGTACACTGTGAAGCTCCACATCCTGCTGTAAGCTATCTAGGCCAGTGTGAGATGTGGAAGATGTTTGTTAGGGCTGATGAAACAAAAAAAAAGAAGGAAGTTGAAGTTTACTGTGAATAAATGATCCCAACGCAGTAAACAACTCTCAGCTCTGTGTTGTAGCGCGTCTGTCTGACAATTGAGTCTAAATTAAAATGTTCAGAGTTGTATATATGTATTAGGGGTACTTACTGTGACGAGGGCTGTTGCTCCTCCAGGACCAGCAGCTCCTTAACAACCTCTCATCCTCCTGCAGGCTCCTGACAGCAGCAGCAGCAGCAGCAGCAGGGAGATGGTTTCACTGCTTCCAATTCCCAGTATCAGCTGGGGTATAAAATTAGCTCTCACTCGGATGCTGCATAATTGTGCAGCATCTGCTATCAGTGAACGAGAAGTGATTGCAGGTGAATTTTATTGCAGGTTGTTGTTTTTAGCAATGAGGGCAATTTAAGTGTGAATGCAGCGTTCAGTTCTTCATCCGTAGTCGATTGTTAAGCGGTTTCCTTCCCAATCTGACAATTTTGCACTCCAGGTGTGTTTCACTCACTAAAGCCCAATGTTATGTAACTGATCTGGGTGCAGTCTGACTGTCACAACAGCAATAACGAACCATTTTAATTCAGTCACTCGGGCTTGACTACATCTGTAGAGTTTTCTGGTCTCTCTGGGACTAATTGTTAAATGTTTAAATGATGTTAATTGTGTAACTGTTGAATGGACCCGTGGAGCCTAAGCTAATGTTGATAATTGGCACTATCTCTGCTAATTGGCACGAGGAATGTTTCTAGAGGGGTGGCCTAGGAGAACATGAGCCTAAAAGTGGTAGTGGTTAGAATCTGTGATCCCTGTGGACTCCGATAGGGAGGAAGACCTGCTCCTCTTCCTCAGACTGCCTCGGTTTTAATCTTTGATCTATTGACATTCTCAAAAATATCCTTGATTTGCATTATGCATGTTGGCAGCGAAAAATGAATCCGTTAAGAAAGCCAACAGTGGGGCAACAGAGGGCACCATACTTACAGTTGTAGATTGAGGTTTTGAGAACTTTCATATTACAGCAGGATGAAAACCATGATTTTGTTTAGCACAGTGACGGTGCTTTCACTCCTGACTATAAACTACAAAACTACATCATCTGCTGAATTCAGGTATAAACATCCCAAACGTCTGGTTCTGGGGGGGGAAAGACAAAATTGAAAGCAAAATGTGATAGGAAGTGAGACGGAGACGTTCTGTTCAGTGCTTTAATCTGCCAATGTACAAAGAGATAAATGCTGATTACTGACATCTCTACTATGGCATCTTAAACATGCCAACACATGCACACACACTCACTCCCTTTCTCAGACACACTTCCGCTCTCACTGTCATTCACACACACTCACAGGCTTCCTACTGTAAATCCCTATGCACATCATTAGACAGTGTTTCTCCTCAGTCTACTGGGAGACGATGCATAAAACAGAGCTATCTCTGTCTGTGAGACTCTACTGTTCATTAGTAAATTAATTACCAAACAAATGCTAATATCTACAACTCAGACCTGGGTCAAAACATATAAGGAGCAAAAGGTTACCAATAACAGGAATCAGTATTACAGTATTAAGAAATGGATGTTTGTAGCATATACAACATGAAATACGATGAATATGCAACAGCCAAACATATGGGGGTAAAACGTGTTCATTAGGGAACCAAAACACTCTGCTTCATTAAGAATCAAAGCATATGGGTCATTTTTTTTGAAAACATATCTCAAAACTTAAAAATTGTCGTCAGAATCTGAGTCTGAAAAGTACAGCAGACATTGATTTCAGCTCCAAGTCAGAAGTACAGTAACGTGCACAGGTACTTCAGGTGCTTATTATTTGAGTAGGAAACAAAGAGTAGAACTGAATTGGGGGATTTCAGTGTTTTTCCACTATACTGGCGCCTGGGCCTGCATGAGATCTAACACGTGATGATGTTTTTACTCAAATCGCACCCTCAAAAGTGATCCTGGATAAACGACATGACGTCTTAATTAAAACACAGGCAGGGGGACGCATCTCCTGTAATGCTCAGGTAAACTGCTGAAATATTTGGCTGGTAAATCAAAAGAGCATTTGACACCACAGACATTTGCAAAAAAAATAGTGTCAAAACATTCCAAGATCAGATAATAATTGATACCAATGGAATAAAAAGTACACCATTCATATTCATTGGAATGTAAAGTGATTCCTATGTATTCTAACCCAGGTCTGTTACAGTATCAGTGCCTAATGCTCCTCTACGCCACCAAAGCACAGAGACATTTCTAGGAGGCAAAAGCACCCTCGCTAAGCTGTGATCGCACAGTATTAAATACCATAGCACATATCATACTGGTAATGATGATCTAGAACAGTGCCGCTCCACTGGGTTTGTGTCAGGACTCCCCCCTGTCCGTGAAGTAACAACACACCAAATCATAGTCTCTCACGACCCACCAGTTAGGAAACACTGAACTGATGCTGAAGAGGAGGGTCACGTGCCGAGACGTGTCCACTGGCCCCATATGGCTGCTGGGTCATGATACTGCAACAGTGGGTGCGGCTGCTGTGTTTCTCCCCCTCAGTGGCGTAGCAGTAACGTAAAGTAAAAAGGTGAGTGAGCGATGACCTCCAGTTGTCTCCTGCTCACTAGGATATACACTTCACTCGACAGTGTTGCAGAAAACTTCCCCTCCAGCAACAGCAGAGGAAGTGATTTTGTGGTAGACATCGACCAGCCTGGCTCAGGGTCTCAGAGAAAGTGTCAGCGTCTCAGTTCAGAGAGAGTGAACAGACTTCTGTGGACAGTTTTCCACGCCTGCTGTGTGAAAACAGAAATAACTCACTCTAAAGTGTGTGTGGCGGCTGCACACTTCTGCGGTTCCTTTGTTGTCACGGTGAAGGTGGCGAGGGAAATAGCCTGGATGCTATTTTCGGGTGACGGTTGCTTGACAAGCTCAGACAAGCTTGTATCTCCCATATGTCAGTGAAATAATTTTACATTTGATTCCCATGCACTTTTATAATTACAGAATGGGGTTTGAGTGATTTTCATACGTCCCATAGGGTTAGGAAACGTACTCAGCACATAGTGGAACGTATAGTTACACGTTTTGCATGACAGCGGCGATAAATTGCTTCATAAACTGTTTTGTTTTTTTCAGTTAAAACGCCCAAATCGGATTTTAAAATAGGTAAGTAAGTAATTGTGATACTCCCATGAAGTTTTCCCCCATCCATCTTTACATCCCACCCATACAACCCGTGCTGAGGGCAGAAAAACAGTCTTGCAATGAATGGAAGTAGCAATCAGCCTGTGGGGACATAAGAGTAAGCAGTGCTGACAGATGAATCGGTTTTGGCGCTTTTAGGTAGGAAATGTGCATTTACTGTCCCAACGTCTGTTAACACTGACATCTGACACTGACTGGCATTGACATTTGTGTTCCCAGCACCGAGAGCATCTCACTGGGCGTGTTTCCCACTTGAACATACACATACTGACCTCTGGAATCCAGACAAGGAGACATCAGCTTGGTGGTGCTGAAACGAGGCCTCAGCTGTGTCACTCTGGCTTCAATGGCCACGTTTACACGCACACGATGATGTGACTACTGCCAATATAGGCAATAGTCTGGTTCAGTCATTTACTGTATATGATTCTCAAAAGTTCCTGTAAGTTGTCACTAATACTGTACTCATCTAAAATCACCATAACATCCATGTCTTGCAGCACACGTAACATAAGCGTTGACATAAAGTGTGGACTCCTGCCGTCCGCCATCCTGGTCCAGGCTTGTTCAGACTACACTTCCCTTCACCTCCACATAACAACTTGACCACAAACCACACATATGGTGCACACACACACACACGTCCTACTGCAACTGGTGTCTGTTAATGCAAATAATGTGATTATGCTTACTTCGACTAGGAGCGTAATCACATTATTACAGTCAGAGTGGTGTTTACATAGGTCCTGACTGTCGTATTATTGCCATATCTCATTATAATCCCGTTTTATGTGCGCGTAGTCGTGGCCGTTGATCGACTGTGTGCCTGGTACTGGGTGATGAGCGTGGTGAACACCAGCTCTAAAAATAGGATGCAGAGGAGTTGGACCAGAAGTGAAAGGACGCTCCCAAGCTCACGATGCGCAGTAACTCGGCTCAATCAGGAATCGAAATGTAGCAGGCGACCGAGCGTACCCTGTAGTCCCATCTCACACCTCCGACCGCGGCTAATCAATCACGACAGCCGCGCGTGTACACCCTGCGCGTTGCCACGGTAACAGACAAGTGGGTCGATGACAGCATATTGAGTGAGTGTCCTTTTTCAGTCAGTGCCGTCCTCCCCAAGAGGAATCTGGCTTAGGAAAAGTTTGCGGATCACCTCCTGATCTGCTCCTCTTCTACGTCTTTCCGGAAGTTCAAGAGCTCAAAAGAACTCAACTATACGATGATGATGATGATGATGTTGATGATGATGATGATGATGATGATGATGATGATGATGATGCGTTTCACATTTTAGCAGAGCGGGAGACTGGGAGTTGCTGTGTTTCAAGATGTCTGTGTGTGTGTGTGTGTTCAGCCTGATGCTTTGATGATACAGTGCGTGATGATGATACTTGGAGGTCAAGTTGTGTGTGTGTGTGTGTGCATGTGTGTGTGTGCGTTCATGCACATGCGGTAAAGGCCTCCCTCTCCCCGATCTGGTTCCACGGTCAGTAGTGAGTTATCAAGCAGCAGTCCAGTTCATAATGCTTTGTTACCGCAGGGTTGCTGGTTCAAGTCTCCACCATCTACTCCACCCTGACCCACCTTCCAGGACACAACCCCAGCCCCACCCAGCACCAGCCACCCAACTCCTCTCCCAGTGCGCAGCTTGTGACGGGAGGGTTGCCAGTTCGAATCCCCGCCCGTGTCAAGCTGAGCTAGTAGTAGTAGTCCTCGTAGTTCTTGGGGTTGAGGCAGTAGAGGATCCCCCCGCCGAAGGAGAAGATGGTTCCCCCCCAGGCCAGACCGTAGCCCCAGTTGAACTCATGATAGATCCTCAGGTTGATGCTCTCGATGAACTTGATGGGGTAGAGGACCAAGCTGCAGGCCTGGAGGACCACTGGAAGAGAGGTGGACAGAGTTATTAGACCTAGATGGAGAGGTCATGAATAATAAATAATATATTACTCTGGGGCTAGAACTATCTTAAGTTTCCTTTCTGTCTTCACTATAGTGATTATTATAGTTAGTAGACCAAGATTCACACCTGGAGGATGAAGATGAGGACGGGTTATAAATGCTTATTAGAGGGTAAATGAACCAACAGCTATAAGGACAAATATGAGACCCAACATGAAAAAACAGCACGTTGTTTTCTCACAATATGGTTGAGAAGTTATTTTAGATTGAATGGTACAATTATACATGCAAAAAGTGCATTTTGAACAACTGGTTCATGGTTCATGGTGTTTGGAGGCGTATGGTTTGTTGTTGTTTTTTTAGCACCCACTACAAAACGGTTTAGTTGATTCTGCACACACATATTAGGAAAAACAGCAGAAATTAACATCGATCTGGTCGAGATCCAAGCGGCTCGCCCAGAGGGGGTGTCGCTTAGCGCTGCTTCATTTAGCACATTTTGGATAAACAAAATAAATCAAACTTGATCAGGCACGAGAAAAGAGAGAGAATGGAGGGGGAAAGGAGAAATTCGGGGGGAATTGAAGAAGAAGAAGGGATGAAGCAGGAGACACTGGAAACTAAGTTAAGAAGAGATCAGGAGGAAGGAGAGAGCAGGTGAGAGGAGGTGAGAGGAGACCAGAGGAGAGGGGCTGAGTTTGTGGTGGGGATGGAGGGATTATGGGAGGTGAAAGGAGGAAGGAGGAGGCGGAGGAGAATGGGCAGCGGGATAGATGTTTAAAAAAAGAGGGGATGGCAGTAGAACAAAGGGGAAGACATCAATCGTTATTTCTTCAAAGGGAATTCATCTTGTGAGAATATAAACACACCCTGGCACTTCCCTGAAAGGACAAAATACCACAGAATGCAAAATCTCCAAAAGACATGTTAATATGAACACATGGTGTTAAAGAAGCCTCCGTCTGATCTACTGTCCACTGGCAGTCTCTTTCTAGTCCGTCCAGAGAGCCCTCGCCTTAGTGTTTGGCTTTTTGAGATATCGGAGGAAGAATTACCCTGTTTTTTTTTGACCCAGCTTGAAAAACAGGAACATCGACATCAACTTCTATTACACATCTTTGCATTCATAGCTTTAAAATAGTGTATTACACAGTTAAACGAGCCTGGTTTCATGGTGTTTTGGCACATGTTGGGGTTTAGTTTAGAATGTTTATTTCGAACGTGTGACAATAAAGTAAAAAGAAAGAGAAAAAAATCAAAATAAAAAATAGATAATACAAAATAAAAATAAAAAGTAAAAGCAATTAAAAAGGTTGCATTCAACATAAATTTAACATGCTCGAAAAGGAGTAGGATGAAGTATAAACTTATGTTACCCCCTAATCTGTGTTCATAATTATTAAGTTCGTAATTTTCATACAAATAGAAAATCAAGCAAATATCAGATCAATCAATATTAAATATATATTAATATGACAGTTTTACATACCCATATACTATATATATGATAAATAATAATATAATATAAATATTATAATATA
>CABFOS010121143.1:2877-13356 GCA_900660315.1 Diretmoides pauciradiatus
CAGAGGCTGGTAGAGGCTAGTAGAAGCTGATAGAGGCTGGTAGAGGCTGACAGGCTGCTAGTGGTGGTCTACTGTAGTTTGTTTACGGTTATACTAATGTCTCTAAATGAATGTGGTAATGTCTTATTGATTTTAAAATGCTACATGCAGCACCTTTTACTAATTCAGTACCTGATGTAGCCGTCAGCAGGCCGGTGCTGGAGGAACCAGCGGTAGGAAGTCTTGTCCTTCCAGCCGACGTTCCTGGCATCTTTCCACAGAAGCTTCACCTGGTCGCTGGTGTCGCCGGTGTGCCACAGCGAATTCCTCAGGTTTTCGCCTGGTCCCGTGTTGGACTTGACAGCCTGGTCATAGCCACAGATCACGAGAAGTCTGAATGTAGTTATTAACATAATATATTTCTCACTTTGGTCCATATGGTGGCAGCAGGTCAGTGAGGTTTCTACAGCAACTTCTGTATGAGATGTTTGTGCACGTCTTTTGTGCCAAAAAACTGTGGTTCTTTGGCTCCGCCCACTGAGATTTAACTCAACCAATGACAATATTTCTGCCTGTGAGAAATGTTTGTATAACTAGAGGTTTGATCCCTGCAACAGCCAATATGTCCATCAACGGTGATGTATCCTGTCATGGGACACAGACCCATACTTGCCTACTTAGTTACTGTGGATAAGAAAGTCATCTAACTGTCTGTAATGTAAATATCACTTCAAGCGTATCTTTTTCCGCCTGGCTTGAGGTGCTGTATCGGTACCTTCAGTTGGATGCCTGGTTCTGCTACAGCCCTGAAGGGGTTGGCCTGCCAGTAGATCTGTTCAACCTGCTTCCACATCACCACGTAGAAACTGGAGCTGTCCTGGTACCCGAAGATAAAACCTGCGTAGTCGTCGTCCGTTACTGTGTTTACATGAAATGTCCCTTCAAAATCCACGCCACTGAACGCAGTGTAACCTTGATGGAGAAAATATCACAGTAAGGAGTCTTTCAATGTACTGAGGAGTGATAGTTAAAAGGAAATGCCTCTCAGTTTAAGGGTTTCTTTGAATTGGATCAAGGGATGTTCAACAAATATGCCTGATAATAAGTTTGTGGACTGATATAATACATGTCTGAATTTCCACATCTAAATAAGCTTTGTATTACATGAGTGGCATAATATCATGTGTTCCTGTCAGTGAGTAGAACAAGGCAGTAATACCACTATAGGGGTCCTGGCTGTTCCCAACAGAGTCTCCCATGCTAAAACTGGATGCACCCATGATATCGCAAGGCACTCTGGATAAATGCCTCCACCAAACGAGATGTAATGTTCTTACCTACAGCCAGTCCAGGGTCACTGTTCATAGTTTGGACAATCTCTCTTCCCTGCAGAAGAAATTAGTTGATTTAAGGGAAAAGTTGAACGAATAAGGGGATTTTGACCGTTTTCCCCCTGCAGGAACCTGAACCTTTTTGGGTACTTTTATAGGAACCTTTTTAATTCCCCAAAATCAGATTTGTTACCTGATATCTGGTATACCTGGTTCAACACCACCCAGTTGGGATCGATCTGTGCATCTCCCTCGGGATCTAAAACGACGGTCTGATATTCCCTGAAGTCGGTGAGGGTGACCTCGGCGTTCTCTGGACAAACGTCGATGGTGTCAACAATCGTGTCGTTATCAAAGTCCTTCTCGCATACGTTGCCCACGCCATTGCCTGGGACAGAGCGAAGATGAAGAGTGAATGTGAGATACTGTAGATAAAAGAGCGCCACCTACAGAAACCCAAACCCCATCAACAGAAACAGAGGAACACCACGGTTACCCACCGTTAGAGTCCTCCTGTAGGGGGTTGGGGATCAGACGGCAGTTATCAGGACCTGGTGGCAGCAGGTCAGGGATGCCATCATTGTCATCATCATCATCACACTCATCCCCCTTGCCGTCCTTGTCAGTGTCCAACTGGGAGCTGTTGATGACGGCTGGGCAGTTGTCCCGAGAGTCTTGGTGACCATCGCCATCACTGGACAAGAGAAACTTCATTAATACATGCAGATTTAAGTGTACAGCACGCTAATCACAGCAATGATAATGATCGTGATTGATTAGGTAACTCGATACCTGTCTTTGTTGGTGTCACAGGGGTCTCCGATCAAGTCATTATCCACATCCAGCTGAGGAAGATCATATCAGTTAATATTAGCATGGTTTCAATATGAAACCTTCTCATTTGCCTCTATTCTAGAAAAGGCCTGGTCGTTGAGGAGGAAGGCAATTTATAAGTAAAACCTTTTGTAACTATTGTGTAGGTTTATGTGTAGATCTTCAGCAGTTTTTGCTTTTTATTTTTTATTTTTCTCCTCTCTTTTCTGTTTTTTTGTTTTCTTTTTGTTGTTAGCCTACCAGTAACTATCATGTCTATAAAAATGTTACTTTTTTGTGATTATTGATGTTGTGTCATATACAGTAATCCCATGTGGGATGGGCCACAAGAAGGTGGCATGACACGAAAATAAAATATTCATTCATTAATTCATTAATTCGGCATGTAAATGGATCACGGTTGTGTTACAGGAGCCAACAAGAACTGTAGTTTAGCTTTAGCCCAGTTTTACCATATGTTCAGACAGGAAGTGAGGCTGGCTTGATTCATTCTTTCTTTCTTTCTTTCTTTCATTCATTCATTCATTCATTCATTCATTCATTCATTCATTCATTCATTCATTGACTGACTAGAAAATATAAGCATGTTGGATGACACCACTTCAGACAAGAGAAAGCAGCAGTGCGTCATCCCAGTCGTTGGGATTAGTGGCTTTGGTTGAGAGATGTTTTGATGAGACAATGTCTACTTGAAACTCTGCTTCAGTGCCATATTTGTTATTGTATCGTCATGGCAGCCAGCACCACCAATATAGCTTTTATGAACTCTTTGGTTATGTGGTTAGTTACTACAGTATGAATATGACTACGTAAATGACTTCCCCACTGTGAATGGCTCTACACCTTAATTCGATCTCCTTCCATTAACTTTGCATGGGTTTTTTTGGTTGGTGCCTAAAACCAACCTGGTGGAAAGGGATTTCTCACCTGGTCAGGGTTGGGAACATAAGGACAACTGTCGCAGGCGTCTCCCACTTTGTCTCCATCACGGTCTTTCTGGTCAGCGTTGGGCACCCTTTTGCAGTTATCCATGTTATTGAGGATTCCTGAGATTGAGGTGGGCCTTTAACATTTAGTAATGCCTCATTGTAATACAATAATACACTCATTGAAGTACTCGCCTGGTCTTAAAACACCAATCTAGAATTTATTTGGCCATATTAAATGTATTCACACAGATAAATGAGAACTTACAGGACTGTTTTATATCAGTGTTTTCAAATACTACCATTTGAGTCATATGAGTCTTTTTTCAGGCTCAAAATCAGTTTTGTTGATAAGTTTGATTGATAAGATGTCAGATACTTTCAGTTATCAATCACTCAACTTTAGAGTGTAAAAGCATCTTCATTAAAATAAATCAAAACATAAACAGAGTCAATACTGGAGTGACAGTTTTGCAGCAAGGGGCCCCATTCTGGAATTCAGGATTATGATTTTGAATATACATGATATACTCTAATACTCATACTAACCATCCCCATCAATATCTTCATCACACTCATCGCCGAGTCTGTCCACGTCTGTGTCCTTCTGGTCGTTGTTTTTGACAGCGCGGCAGTTATCGCAGGCGTCGCCAAAGTCATCCTCGTCAATGTTCCTCTGGTCCACATTGGGCACCAGCACACAGTTGTCCTGTCAAAACAGTATTTTTATTCTCTACGGGTCTGGTGACATAATACACAGCATGTACCATTTACATTAATTCATTCATTTTCTCTATCGTTGGGATCTTGTTCAGGGTCATTTAAAGGTGCTTTGTTCCGTGTAGCATTTTAACATAAATATCATTAGATGACATTGTATGTATGTCTCATTTTAAGACATTAGTAAAATTATTGTAAACAAACAAGACCATCACTGAGAAGACTCACATCCTCTACCACCCTCTACTAGCCTCTACCAGCTTCTACCAGCCTCTACCAGCCTCTACTAGCCTCTACCAGCCTCTACTAGCCTCTACCAACCTCTACTAGCCTCTACCAACTTCTACAAGCCTCTACCAGCTTCTACCAGCCTCTACTAGCCTCTATCACCTCTACTAGCCTCTACCAGCCTCTACTAGCCTCTACCAGTCTCTACTAGCCTCTACCAACCTCTACTAGCCTATACCAGCCTCTACCAGTCTCTAATAGGCTCTACCGCCCTCTACTAGCCTTTACCAGTTTCTACTAGCCTCCACGAGCCTCTACCAACCTCTACTAGCCTCTACCAGTCTCTACTAGCCTCTACCAACCTATACTAGCCTATATCAGTCTTTAAAAGCCTCTACCAACCTCTACTAGCCTCTACCAGTCTCTAGCCTATACAAACCTCTACCAACCTCTACTAGCCTATACCAGTCTCTACTAGCCTTTACTAGCCTCTACCAGTCTCTACAAGCCTCTACTAGCCTCTATCAGTCTCTACTAGCCTATACCAGTCTCTACTAGCCTCTACCAGCCTCTACCAATCTCTATCAGCCTCTACCAACCTCTACTAGTCTCTACCAGCCTCTACCAGCCTGTCAGCATCTACCAGTCTCTTCCAGCCTCTATCAACCTCTACCAGATTCTACTAGCCTCTACCAGCCTCTACCAGTCTCTTCTAGCCTCTACCAACCTCTACCAGTCTCTACTCTACCAGCTTCTACCAGGCTCTACCAGCCTCTACTAGCCTCTACCAGTCTCTACTAGCCTCTACCAGCCTCTACCAGTCTCTTCTAGCCTCTACCAACCTCTACTAGCCTCTGCCAGTCTCTACTAGCCTCTACCAACCTCTACTAGCCTCTACTAGCCTCTACCAGTCTCTACTAGCCTCTACCAGCCTCTACCAGTCTCTTCTAGCCTCTACCAACCTCTACCAGTCTCTACTCTACCAGCTTCTACCAGGCTCTACCAGCCTCTACCCGTCTCTACCAGTCTCTACTAGCCTCTACCAGTCTCTTCCACACTCTACCAACCTCTACTAGCTTCTACCAGCCTATACCAGTCTCTACTAGCCTCTTTCAGCCTCTTTCAACCTCTACCAGTCTCTACTAGCCCCTACCAGTCTCTTCCATTCTCTACCAACCTCTACCAGGCTCTACTAGCCTCTACCAGCCTCTACTAGCCTGTCAGCCTCTACCAGCCTGTCAGCATCTACCAGTCTGTCAGCCTCTTCCAGTCTCTACCAGCCTCTACTAGCCTCTACTCTGCATGATCTGGAGGGAAACGTGCTTGATTGCTTTATGGCACCAAACAGGAAGAGTTTCTGTTCTTCTAGCGCAAGAGTTTCTGGCTCCAGATGGTGGAAGGAGAGAAAGGAAGATGGAGAAATCATTTCCAACATCTTCAGGAAAGACACAGACGCCAGGGAGGCGGGACAGGGAGCAACAGGGCTTCTGGGTAATGTAGTCTTGGGCCCAATCCCTATTCTCTTCTCTTGGCCTTATCCCTACTTTGGTAGTGGCCCCTCAGAACGGAGCCACAAGGGGTCGGGGTTGAAATCTTTACCTTGGAGATGGGACGCCACTCGTTACATCATCAGCAGCCAACGATGGCACATAGGTGACACACCAGCGACGAGGCTGCTGAAGTTCTACTGACATCATGAATAGCGATTTTTCTGAAATGCGCTATAAAGTTATAACGATCCAATTATATATTCCTTGGCATCTATATTAAACAAAGATATTCCAGATTTTAAAATGTTTGCATGATTATTTGTGAAGATATGGGCTTCTTTCCCCGCGCCAGTAGCTGTCTTAACTGCCTCAGCTCGATAAGCATTATAAGACTCGGTTTGGAGTGTACCTCCGTTTGGACACTTCGCCATACCCCTTGTAGAAGCATATCTTCAATAATTACAAAGTAGTACTCTGCGAATAGTTAAAATAGCTGTTTAATCAACAAGTAATGAGGCCTGGAGAGATCATCACAGCATGGTCTTCCTAAAGATCACTTACATAACCTCCTATCAGGGAGTGACCTCATAGCTCCTCCCACATGTGATCTCATTGGCTCTCATTGGCCCTCCCTCTAGTGACCTCATGTGGGTATGATGGGTAACATAGATAACTTCAGGTACAGGCAGAAATAATGGATTCCCCAGGCACACAGCTTGTACACTCATAACAAACCAAGTATATCTTGATTACAATTATAAATATCACCCCACATCAAGGACGTATAATCCTAAATGTAATCAAGACAACACATTAAAAGGATAAAACATAACATAAAGGTATAAAAACCTATCCCAACAAGAATCGGGACACCCCACCCCTAGGCGTGAACGCGTTAAACGGAGGGGTAGGGCTAAGTGGTAGGGGCAAGAGATATATTGGGATTGGGCCTTAAAGGGTATTGGGATTTTTTGACCTGGACCCTATTTTCCCATAATTGTGTGTCTAAGTGACTAATGGGGACAACAATTTTTGAAATTTGTCCAGTATTGAGCCGTTAGCCGCGAAACAAGCTCGGGGCAATTGCGCCCTGCCCTGTGCGTTTTTTTTTGGGCTACTGACAGACTCTGATTGTTGTTCTAAGTGTCTGACAGGATCCCGACAGAGAAAAATAAAACATTTTTCTTTACCTTTCGCTTGATCTGGTCTGTTGTTATTGTGTTAGCATCCATTTGTAGCACAGCTAGCTACAGCTTCAGCGTGTCTGTATCCAAGCTAGTCTATGAAAGCTGCACGAATTGTTGGGTTAAAATTTTGTTGGCACAATTTAACCTTTATTTAACCAGATAAAAAGCATAGAGATATAAATCTTGTTTACAATGCTGACCTGGCCAAGAAGGCAGCAAAAAAAATCACACGTCAGGACATGACAAAAAACAATACAATAGCATACAACATGGAAAACAATTAAAACAGATTTAAAAATGTAAAGCACAAAAGCACATATCAAGTACACAAGTCGGAAATGCGCAAAGTCGAACAATAGTTGTTTTTATCTTTTAGATAACACTAAGCTGCTTTCTGTCCTCCAACACAACAAACTCTCTAACCGAAGAGTCTGGCTGCAACAAGACGTCTTCTTCCTCGCAAAGCTTCAGAGCCAGACTTCTCCTTCAGCAAGACTTGGTTGGACACAATAACAAGAGACCGGATCAAGCGAAAGGTAAAGAAAAACATCTTATTTCTCAGTCGGGATCCTGTCAGACACTTAGAACAACAATCGGAGTCTGTCAGTAGCAAAAAAAACTATTAGAGGATGTACTGTACATTGACAGGGCCCAATTGCCCCGAGCTTGTTCGCGGCTAATGGCTCAATACTGGATCAATTAAAAAAATTGTTGTCCCCATTAGTCACTTAGACACATGATTATGGGAAAATAGGTTTGAAGAGGTTGAAAAAGTTACCCTTTAATGTGGAGAAACACTAACAATACCATTGGTGTGAGATCATCTCCACCACGGTCTCACTGGTTTACGCAGTCATTATACCAGGTAGAATCAGTAACGATGATGTGTGTGAACCCTACAGATTGTGGCTATTATTTCATATATTATAGAAGAATAACCTCATAAAATCCATATCTAAACCTCGTCTTAAATAAATATGATATACTTTCATTTAACAAGACATCTGTGTGTAATAAGTGAATCCTTCAATCAATAGCTTGTGGCTCCTGCTTCAGCAAGATTCAAGAGATTGTGATTCAGTTATGACTTGGAGTAAACGTGTCCTATAGAGTCACTGACCTCTGATCAGTCTCTGGCACCTTCCAGGAGGGATTTTGTTCCACTCCTCCTTACAGAAGTCAGTGAGGTTTGAGGGCATCTGGCATGAACAGTGGCTCCAGGTCCTCACAGCATCTCAGTTGGATGTAGGTCAGGACTTTGACTTGGCCGATCCAAAACGCTTAACTTCTTCTTCCTGAGCCGTTCAAGCCAGCAACCATTTTCAGCCCAGCTATAAATATCGGACTGACGTCCTGACGTCCCGTTCAACACTTCTCCTATTTCCATCAGAATTCTCCTTTTCCTTTAATGACGTTGAGTCGTCCAGAGGAAGAAAAACAGCCTCAGACCACAACACTCCAACTCTTGGGTTGTCGCCAAACGCTGGTCCAGGTTTCCGGTGGACTTAAGCCTGGTGTCTTTGTTCTTCCTGGCGTTCCTTGCATGAAAGTCATTTCTATTCAGTGTTCTTATTGTTGACGAATGCACAAAGACATTAGATGCAGCAATAGAGGCTTGTAGAACCCTTTTTTTAACCAATTTTAATATTTTTTTTCTTGTGACTCTTGGTGATGTTTTAGGACTTCCACTTCTCTCAAAAAACCTCTCAATCATGACTGTATGTTGATGCTCTACTTGGAGTAAAGTAAATATTTCTGTGGTGGAATATTTCTCAGTGCTCATGTACGACCTTAACGACACTTAGGAGTCTATTTTCGTGCAGTCAGAATTCACCAGTGCATTGGCAACTTCATGAGGTGCAGTGACAACGTTTCCCCGCCGTTGTCAGTTTGGTCATTTGGAGGACAGCGTTGGAATGAGTGGAGTAACAAGGGGCACAGTCGAATTCTGGTGTGTTTTGGGGTGAAGATACACTGGTGCCACACCTTGTGTACGATAGTCTTTTATGTTAAACACAACTAATTATTTCAGCTCTACACGTGTGGTAACTGAATTAATTATTTTCAACCTCGTGCCAAGACAATTACATGTAACTTGATGTAAAATCATCATAATTGAGACGTGTTGACTCAGTTTCTTCTTGGGTGAAGTTGCTGCGGACTTGGCACACTGACACAAAATTGTCAATGTGCCATTGTGTGAGCACATTGCTTTTAAAGTGGATGAAATTAGCTGAATTATTATTGAGAATTATTATATAATTGATCCATCAATTAATTGATGACTTCAAGTACGTTTGTCCATTTACCATCGACTATAAAGGATCAGGTTAATGGTTTCCTCTCCTCTCGCCGAGTGAAACTACTGACAGGACAACAGACTTTAAGACTGTAAGCCAGATGGACCATGTTGCCAGTGCTGCTCTAGACCAGTGGTTCTCAACCAGTGGTCCGGGGACCACCAGTGGTCCTTGAGGGGGTTCCAGGTGGTCCCCAGCTAAATGATGGATAGTTGGGAACCAAATGGACCCTTATAGGTCTGTAACTCTTGAGAGTGTACAAATGAAACCAAATGGACCCATTTGGTTTCATTTTACGCTCTCAGATTTAAAGTATTGTTAAACATCTGCATTACTTCATTTACAAGAGGTTTATACAATTAGAGAATGTAGAATTGTTATTGTGATCAAAGTTTGTCTGTTATCTCTCTACCACATGAATACAGTGTTGGAATTCTGGACTAAATCTGATCCAACAATAACTAAATATTCGAAGTTTTGGGTCTGAGAGGCAAAATCTCATCAAATTGTCCGTGGCTCTAATGCGACTAAATAATGGTCTTTGATATGAAAAAGGTTGAGAACCACTGATCTACGGTAGACCATCTTGCCCTTCACTGTTTAAATCCTACACTTTAAAACGACTCATATTGAACCAATACATTAGTAATACTGTAAATACTGAATGTCGAGAGCACTATGCTCTGGGTGCTGTAGTGGGGGAACAGAGGTACTGACTACCCAGGACCCCTATGTGTGGTCTAATGTACATTTAGATTTTATAGTTTTATATCACACTGCCCTGGTTTTGAAAAAAACATTTGGCTGAGATCTACAAAACCAAACAGAACTCAGCATCTGTTGTGTTACCTGAGTCAAACTGGAACAAACAGGAATCAAATGTGTCTTGTTATTTCCTGTGCAGAGCTAGACAGATTTTTTTGTTTTGTTGTTTTTTTACCCCATTTTTCTCCCAATCATACATGTCCAATTCCCCCCCCCTGCCTAGTCCCGGCCGCTGCTCCGCCCCCTTTTGTCAGTCTGGGGAGGGTGAGACTAGCACATGCCTCCTCCGACACATGTGAAGTCTGCCACCGCTTCTTTTACACCAGCCGGAGTTTCACCGGGAAGGCATAGCGCATGTGGAGGAACACGTTATCCTCCCCAGCTCCGCTTCCCACCGAACAGGCGCCCTGACCGACCAGTAGGAGGTGCTAGTCCCCGACCGACCAGTAGGAGGTGCTAGTCCCCGACCGACCATGACCAGTAGGAGGTGCTAGACCGCGACCGACCAGTAGGAGGTGCTAGTCCCCGACCGACCAGTAGGAGGTGCTAGACCACGACCGACCAGTAGGAGGTGCTACTGCAGCAACTGACCAGTAGGAGGTGCTAGTCGTCCCCGACCAACCAGTAGGAGGTGCTAGTGCAGCAACCAGGACAAATCCCTGTGTCCGGCTTCCCACCCGCAGGCGCTGCCAATTGCGCCTGTAGGGACACCCAGCCAG
>CABFOS010121148.1:0-12725 GCA_900660315.1 Diretmoides pauciradiatus
TTCATGCTCAGTGGAACTCCGGGGTGAGTATTTCTGCAGCACATCTACAACTCAGGCCACCAACAAACAAAAACATGTCTGTGCTAAGTATCAATAATGATTTATCGCACACAAGCATACAATGTATGAAGCACGGTGGCGCAGTGGTTAGCATTGCTGCCTCACAGCAAGGAGGTCCTGGGTTCGATTCCCAGCTGGAACAGGGCTTTTCTGTGTGGAGTTTGCATGTTCTCCCCGTGTCTGCGTGGGTTTCCTCCGGGTGCTCCGGTTTCCTCCCACCATCAAAAACATGCGTGTTAGGCACATTAGGTCAGGTTGGCCCAAAGTGGCGGCGCGAGCACTCGCAGCGGCTCAGGACTAACCCTCCATTCTGGCCTCGCAATTTCGTTGTACAATTGTACAATTGTATAATGACAATAAACGCTATAAAATAAAAATAAAAATAAAAAATTACATCAAGATAACACTTACAAATTTCACATTGTGTCTACTATTAAACCAGTGAACAATGAAGCCGAGTATACATATTAAGACACATTCACTGTTAAAATATGATTTGGTCAAGCGAAGATGTTCAAACCTCACTGCTATGAGGTTGTGGCTTTCAGATGAGCTGTAGAGAAATCTGTTGCCTTCAGTACAGCTGTATATTAACTCACCTGTAAGAGGAAGCTGAGATGTGTCTTAGTGCATGGGATTGTGTAATAGTATTGTAATCACACCTGTTGTTGCACGTCAGAATCTGACATTCACCCCCTTGACGCAGCACCTTACTGAAGCCTACCTAAGCTTTGACTGGAACTAACTGAGCCAATCCTCCTGCTGTTACAGATTCAGACCCTGGACTCCCAGCTGTCCGATGCCCAAGCGGCCCTCTCCCAAGCCCTCAGCGACAGAGATCGCCTCCTCGTGGAGCTCAGGAAGTACGACCCCACGTTTACTCTCTAAGCTACTTTGTCTTGATACTGAGACCGAATGTCAGGAACCAGCAACACTCATTTTTGACATGTGTGGACATATTGGATGTTTGAAAAGAAGATTAATCCAATTTGTGGGTTTGGATCACCTCCCACCTGCTATATCACACTGTTCCTGAGATTTTAAAGGATCCCCAATTATTACTAAAAGGGAACCTATTGAACTAACTCATAGGTACATTACTGGTACTACTGTCATCTGGCAGGTTAGATATTACTACTGTTCTAAACACATATTGTTATGCTGTATGGTTAGTTCTCATCCAAATCAGTGTAGACAGTAAAGATAACTCATTCATGTGGGTTCAGTGTTTATTCATAGAGCATGCAAGGGTAAATGGCATCAAGCTTCCTTTCCCGCCAACTGTAATTATTTGTGTGAGAGAAATGTCTGAAGAACACATGCCAAAACCTCTTTTTACATGCACTAAAACACTGCCAGAGAGCTGTCAGTCCACCAGTCTTTCCCCCTACAACCCATAACGTACAGTCAGGCATGCTTTGTGAACACCGTGTTTTATAGGATCACTAGTCAGCAGGTTTACAAAAACATTCATTAAGCTACATAGACTTAGTAATGTAGAATAGATCTGTAGATGTAAAATACTATAGATGTGTGTTTCTTTTATTTAAAAATACTCTCAGAAAAGTGCTATAAAAATTGCCCATTAGCTGCTGCTGCTGCTTTAGATTCATCACAGATACTTGTTGCAGATGTGTTGTGAAGAGTAGGGAAAGCAATGCACTTTGTTTTTACAGAACTACACCGCTTACATGGTTAGACATGCTTATCAAGGTTGAATCATTCCCCAGTGTTATTTGTGTTGTGACATTTTCATGATTTTTTTGTATTGCAAAACGATGTGCTCTTTGGTTGATTGTCCACATGTCTTTCCCTCTCTCACTTGGCTCTGGAGAACAGGTTACACAGTAGCTACAGTATTTTAACTGGGTTAGTCTTTCACTCCAAGCTGGAACTGTGGTCTAAAGAGGCTTGGAAATACCCCGGCTGTCAGAGCTGTAATACTTGACCTCTCTTTCTTTTAGCTTAACAGGAAACACCTGCGGTGCTAGACTAATTTCCTCTGCACGTTTACCAGGTGTATAGTGGTCAGAAAATATGGACCATTTAGGCTTACTTGTAGTGTATTTATTTTAATTTGTCAGTATTTTTGTTACATTTTTTTGAAAAGACCAGATTTACCATGCAAAGTATTGAAGCCGTATCAATCAAAAAGAAGATCAATAATTGAATGGTACTAAATGTGTTGTGGAAATGACCAAATTGACTATAAAAGATATGATGTACCTTTTTTATTTTGTTATCTTGACGAAAGTGTATCAACTAGAGTTTATTCATAAACTCTGTTGCCAGTTTGTGGTTGTCGCCTTCACTTTTCTCTATTGAACTTTATTTTATGGATGGATTCAAACAATGATGGATGTTTTTTTTTCAGAATATTAAATGTCGTTCATTTGATTTTTTCTTCTTTTTTTTGGAAACATGCAGACTTAATTTGTTTTTTGATTTTGGTTTGTTCATATGAAAGTGTCTTCAGTTGTGTTTTACCCCCCAGGTTACATAGAGAAAGCAGTGGTGAAGCATTGAAAGTCAAGTTTTGATTTGTTTTCAAATTGGAGGCCAGCAACCAGCTGTAACTGGTACAAAGCTGCATTCATTATTGTGCCTCATTTATGAGTGTACATAAGAGACCTCTGGTGGTTATGAACTGCCACATTATCCCACCCATTAAAAGTATTTTTCTTCTTTGGTTGCCTTCGAGACTTGAATGACAGCTTTGCATTCTCATAGTGGAGTGTAAAACATTTAAGCAATAGAAAGAAACTTCTGGTTTAGCCAAAGCCTGAGAAAGAACAATTGTGCTAGACATTTCTGATCTTGTACTTGGAGGATGAAAGAAAATTTGTCTAGCAATGTGTCTTTTTTTTCGTTCTTTCCCTTTCCTGCGTGATTCTGTACTTGTCAGTGTAACCTTAACAAACACTGTCCTTTAACCGCAGTATAATTGCCAAAACTGGCCATCGTCTTCTTTGCTTCTGATGTGTTTTGGCCTAAGTAGACAAAGGCACTGGACATTGAACAGCAAGTTTGGAAGCAATGTGTACCTGGAAAACGTGTCTGAACTTCTTCTCCTCAAACTCTGCTCATGACATGTCATGTTAAACTTCTTTTGCACACTAGAGCAGGCCAGGGTTGCCACAACACAACCCTTATTTGCCATGTGCCATGTAAAAAGGGGAGAGAGAAAATGAATTAACACACACTATTCATATGAAAGACAAAATTCTTGACAGAAGCAGATGCGTGTACTGAAATGATTTTGTGATTTATGCCTTGTGGATTATTTGCACTTGTGTGGTACATTCACTGGAAATTGCACTTATTTAATGTGAATCACTTCAGAAGATTGCATCCTTGTGAGAACGCCCTTGATGATGCAAATGTTGGAGGCCCTCTAAAACAGTATTTTTTTTCCCCGTTGTTTAGAATTCCTTACATTGAATTTTGTATTGTTATCACTTGAGTCTAACAAAATTGGTTCTGTGAACCAAAGTAGTATGTGGGAAATTTAAACAGTGGAAAAATAAATGATAAATTGCTGAAAATAATTGTGCCTTCATTTCATAACTTGACAGTAAATGCATGTTTGAGTTTGTGAAAATATATATTGCATCCACATAATGGTCATTCAGAACCCAGTTAGTTGTATTAGTCTGATCACTGGGATGGGGGGGGGCAAACATAAAATGCAAATTCAATTGAATTTCAACCTTCCAGCATCCTGCACACAACAGCAGAGCTGGACTGGATTTGAGCCCAAATACTAAATCCAGTCAAGTAAGGTCTGATGGTATTACTGGGGTAAATATATTTGATGTATATTTAATTTTAACTAGCAAATACTAAATCAAAATGTATTTATAGTTATTTAGTTCTGCTAGCCAGTTTTCTCATCTAACCTACTTGTTCATTTACAGCTAACTAACTAGCTAACATTAGTTCATGATAGCTAACATTAGTTAATTGTAGTTAGCTAGCTAGTTAACTCCACTAGCTTAGCTAGCTAGCAAGTGCTGTTCACCTGCAAGTTGCTGATCTAGCTAGAATACATAGCTAGCTAGCATAGTTTTATGAACATGAGTGAATCTATTCATCTAGCCTATTTCTATTAATTTATCCATGTAATAAATACTATTCTATAATATATATAATACTATTGTTTTAATGTTTTTTTTAAAACAAGCTTTTTTCTCATCTTAGTCTACAGAACGATGTCACGTGCACCATCAGATTGTGTGGGGAATCCTGAAAGGAAAAATGCAAAACCCAGAGGTTTGAGAAGCTTTACTATTTGCTTTCATTTTACATTTTGAATGGGACTTTATGAACAATGTTTATATTTATGTCTATATACGACAGGGTAAATACAGTTAATATAAATTACCCAAAGATTCCCGTTAATTCCCATGGAAAGTTTCCAACCTTGAAAATTCCCAGAATTTTGCAAATTGCAATCCTACTGATCACACTTCTTTCATACTGATGAGATCCGGTTGAGATGTGTAGATTAACCCAGAGAAAATGCTGTATACATTTTGTTTGACTCGCTCAATGATGAGTCCAATCTTGAGCACATCAGTTGTATCATAGCTGAGATTTAACTTTGAAAACTTGGTACTTTTTGATTTGGCAAAGAAATTGCCACAATGTTGAAGTAAAGTTTCCCTGTAAAACTGAAATAATAGGTTCCACCTCATACCTAGGGTAACCCATGTTTAGTCAATGAATCTTAACATAATAGAAATGTCGTTCTTTATTGTGACAAAGGTGAGTTGAAAAACCACTGAGATACGGTTACATAACACTAGGTTACTTTTGATATGGCTATAAAAACTACTGCACACATTTGTATAAACAGTGAACTTAAAGAAGCGGCTCACAATGAGCCCAAAAACCTTCCACCAAAGATCCATGGTTCTATGAAATAAATTTGTTGAGGCACAAATCAACTTGCACTACAGGCACAAGAACAAAATAACATAATTCCAGCTTTTTATGTTATACAATAAAAAAATATTTACAACCCATAATACATCAATATACAAAATCAATTGAAGCCATTTAAAATGGAGAGTGGAATTTCTTCCGCTGTTGCATTCATGCAACACCTTGATGTCTACGATCACTGATCATGACTTGGGTATGTTGAAAAAATACTGTCTGGGCAAAGTTAACAGCACATTAACACGTTTTAGTGGCGTCACTGCATGTTGTCCACAGCTTGTGTCACCACTACTTGGTGCAGTCTGTCCATCCACATACAATCGAAGATGCAGGTGAGTCAGTGGAATAGAATATTCTTGTACTTAGTGTTGGGAATCTGTTCTCGGCTCTTCAACCTCCTCACTGCCTCCCTCATGTGCTTGGGTTGAAGCGGTGGTGTGTCTCCCCACTTCTCACAAACATCCAATGCTGTAAAGGCAATAACAGATGCAATTTAACTATATGATAGAACATTTGAATGAATGAATGAGTTTATTTTTGAACATGAGATCAAACAATAACGTTTCCATATGATTTCACATGTTAAACAGAGTAATTAATAAATGAATGGTCTCTAGTGTTCAAAAAAGGAGCAGGAAGAAGCAATTGCTTATGTTATCCTGACCCTTTTATTCATCACAATTATTTTGTTAACACTGTTACTGTTTGTTTTGTCACAGCTTAGCCATTTTTCAAAATAAGAATCTTTTTGTTTTTATATAAATAATAAAGAATTTTAAATTGTGATTCAGCCAGGAAATTTATGCCACTCACCTTCCTCAACAATTTCCCCTGCAAAAACCTTGGAAATACCCGACATGGCAATCACCACATTCTGTGATACAGATGATCCTGTTATGGACTGGATCAGCTGAAAAGTAAAAACAATGGGAGATCAATACAATACAAATACCAAAAGTTAGAGACCTACTCTGTCAATGTTCATAAACATTTTACCCTCTTAATAGCAGCCTTGGGGAAGGCAGAACGTCTGTACATCTCATAACGATTTAGTTGCTCTTCAGAAAACGACGACACCAAAACCCTGGAAAATACAGAAAGGAAAAGGGATCATATGGTATTTACTGGGATGAGACTTCTGTAGTACAAATACAATACTAGCATATCTCTTTGCTTAAGAATCTTACTGCATCTTTTGTATTTCATCCTCGTCGACCTTTTGGCGCTTCTCCTTTTTCTTTTCTGGTTCTACCTTAAGTCTTTTGGAAGAAGGTTGACCCGAGGTTCCTTCCTCCTCATCTTCTCCAGTTATTGATTCCTTTAAGGGGGGGGCAAATATGTTCATAAACATGGCAAACATGAGATGTCTTTGTAAAACCGATCAGACACACGAATGTTGCAAAGACACTAAACATAACCTGGACATAGCCTGACCCACATTTGTTGAGTGTGTTTCCTCTGTCCCATTCCCAACCCTGATGCTGCAGCACAACTCACAGTTTTAGGCTCCTGTTTGAGCTGAGCTTGAGAGGAGGGTTCTTTGGATTCGCCGCTAACATTTACTGTGCCAGGTACATCTTCGGTGTCCTCCGATTTATTATGTTCCTCGTTAGTTGAAGTTGTCATCTGAGGTGTACTATCAGTCTTGATCCGTGCGGGGTCTGCCATTATCAGCCAATCACAATATCAGTGGCTTCTGTAAATGTCAACGATTTAGTCAGAATATCACAAGTAAAAGTTTGGCTAGATAGTTGTTCCAGAAATAAATAACTATCTCTCAGTATGTAAACAAAGTAGCGGCAACAATGTTCAAGCTATCAAGCTAGCAACTCCCCACCCATCAGTGTATGTACGCTAGTTTAACAGCTACACAATAAAAAAGATGACATACCAATAAACGTGTACGGTCCGTTTGAGTATGCACGCCCAAAATGACGCGATTAAAGAAATAATTGTGTAAAAAATGTGTAATGTTAGCTAGCAACGAGCTAACTCGGTAGCGTTTGCGAGTCTCAGACAGCACTTCCGCTTCCGGTTTTGTACCAACTTTATTGACAGCGCCGGGGAGAGCAATGACAGTATTAAAGCGTTCATACGAACATAAATAAACCAGAACGTTTTATTATTATTATTATTATTATTTTACAATTGTAACAACATTTGAGAGAGCCAACCATACTTACATTTACACAACCAAGTCTAAGAGTCATAAAGTATCTAGAATAATCTGTTTCAGTCAATAGTTAATGTAACGTAACTATCCCCGCAGTCGTAACACATTGGATTAGTCGATAAGCTGCTATGAGATGTGCTTGTTTACACTGATTTGGGGAAAGTTTACACTGTGACACTGATTTCATTTTAATCATACCTCTCATTCCATGGATCGTGGTGGTCAGTTGTCTACAATTATTTGATTCATAGTTTTGTTCTGACCGCTGCCACTTAATAGTTAGTCCCCAGAAATGACCCGTGGACACTAAGATGTGACTGGTGGTCACAAACTGAAAACACCGGATAGACATAGCCTCTACCTGTCCCTCCCTCTGCCCCACTCTTCTGTCGGGAATGGGACTGAGCACCATCTTGCTTATACCCATCCGCTTCTTCTCGCCAGCAGTCGGGGCTGCGGGTGCTGGGGCTTGTGTCTGTTATGTAGGGTTTCTGATTGGAAATGCAGAAAGGGTAGTTTCGAGGAAGTGACGGACGGCAGCTTGGCGGACTGGTCAAAGGAAGTTTGCTCGGTTGCGGCGTTGAACGAAACTTTTCCCCCTCTGAGCGCCAGCACCGTGGATCGGACGGGCAGAATCCTGGAGAAGAAGCGCAGCTGCTGGACGGAGAGATCCAGCGGCGAAGGGGACCTTTTGTTTCCTCGCCACACTGCTGCGAGCGGGGGGAAATACGCCTGGAAGACTGGAAGAAGGGGATCGCGAAGGAATTTCACTCCCGTGTCCAAACCCCCCTTTCCTCCCGGATCCTCCGATTCCCCTGGTTTTTTTTTTGATCCGTCATGGGGAAGGAGCAGGAACTCCTTGAGGCGGCGCGCACAGGAAACCTGGCCGCCGTGGAGAAGCTTTTATCTGGGAAGCGACAGTCTGCTGGAACCGGCAGCGGATCATCTGGAACCGGTGGAAGTGGCAACAGCGGCGGCCACGGTTCCTCCTCTCACCCGCTTTCCAGTCTACTCAGGTACGGGGAGAAGAGGCGGGTTGGATGGGAGGCAAACCCGGGGCCAACCAGCACTGCGTGGTCCTTATCCTCATTGTTTCACCATGTGTTGTTATTATAATTCTGGTTATTTAGTGGGTTTGACATGATGTTGTTTTTGTTGTTGTTGCATGTTTTCAGTCATACAACACACCGAGTCATTTCTTTGCCTTGCTAAACAGTCTGACCAGGGCAGAGCACAAGCTTCTTTGTTAGCTCCCACCTCTCTACCCTGCCAGTTGTACTCTAATGTACATATCCCGCCTGCTAGGTAGTCAACCAGACAGTCAGTACAACATTAAATACAGAGGCTGGTAGCCAGTCCATTAAAAAAAGAAAAAAAGAAAAGCTACTGTTGCCTTTTTTATTATTACTTATTACTTATTAGAATTTGGACCTGGTCACATACACACTATAACACACTATAAATGTTTTTATTGGTGAACGTGTCTCAGCTTAGAGCTGGAATGGTGTTATGCCTTTTTTCATTCAACTCTTCAGCTCCAAGATGGAGAGGTGTGAGCCTGTCATCCGTCCTTATCCTTATCTCTATGTGAGGGTAGAGTCTTGTCAGAGAGGGAAGTCCTTGGCAAAGTGTTTGGTGTGGTTTTACACATCAATAAAACACTTACCATGTAGGCTTAGAAGGGTTCAGCTGCTCTGTCCAGGCTTTTACTAGTCATCCCTGTCTTTTGTCATTCTGCGGTATTCTTACTCATGTCTTCAGTCTTGAATTGTGATTTAGGGCGGAAACAAACTACAGTCAATAGACCTGTCACCCTGTCCCACTGGCTATTTATGAACGTGGTGTCTCTACCTGGGGATGCTCAGATCAATAAGTCTAAACCGGTTTAGAATGTTGGTCTCCTGGATAAATACAATATTTTACCAAAGATAAGGACATCAGTAGACAATAAATGCTACAATCAATCCCCTGCACCCTTTGATGAGCCCAAGGTGAGTGTGTTAATTAGATAAAAACTGCATTAAATTCCTCACACCCTCCCAAAGAGGCAGCTAAGGGCCTTATCCTCACGTACCATCCATGTAACTTTGTGGAGTCTAGGGTTGCTGTGTCATATTGCAATCAGGCGATGAACTTTCATCTTTCCATGTAAAGGTTGTGTGAGTATAGCGCTGGTGCACACAGGCATACCGCCACAGGATTGTTCATTTCCCCCTGGGCTGAAAGTTATCAATCTCTGTGTGATCCATTTTAATAATGTAGTGACAGTTAAGACAGCCGCTGTGCTTTATGCAATGTTAACCGTGCTTGGTAACCGATGTAGAGGAAAAGCCACTACACCTTTAAGCTACAAAATAATAATTCTAAAATAAAAGGGCCAAGCAAAGTGCTGCGTGTCAAACCCCCATGGGTGGCCTCGCTGCGTCCTTATTGTAATGCTGGTCACACACAGCTGGAATGTGTGTCAATCAAAACACACTGATGCTCCCCTGTCCCCTGGGAGCCCAGTGCCTTCCTCCTTCATATGTGAGACAAGTGTTCTTGTTAAGCTCTAGGTGATGCATCACTGTGTTATTCAGCGCAGACTGCATAGTGTACTCGAGATAATTACATTAAACCCTCCTAATCGGAAATCCAATTCAGGGATGTCATGCAATCAACCTCTTCCTCTTAGATCTGTGGGAGGACTGTGAAGGGCCCATTGTGTCATCTGTTCTGACTTGGGCAATCAATGTCTGGCAACAGTGGCCATGGAGAATTATTGGCTAGACCGTGTAGGAAATGAATTAACTGGTGGTGTATGGACTTTGAGAAGCCTGTTGCCAGTGGACACCTGAGCTTCTAGGACAGACTCTCAGAATATGCCAAGTTGCAATATTATTGACCACAGAGCTGCTTGGGGGATTGTTGTTACTGCATGTGGCATTTTGGTTTAGCGTGTGTAATCAAAACGCCGATACGTTTAAGGGCATCAATGCATATTTAGCACAGTGGTTCAGGCATCGGGTCACTGGGGTTTTGTTCATTCTTAACCAGCACTGACCTGTAACTTATTTCACACCTGTGGGTAGGTAGCGGAGGCCTGCAATCCCATCAGAAGAGATTTGATCAGTAGGGTGGATAGTTTTTTGTGTGTGTGCAAATTTGAACTGCTGTTTTGATATTTGTGTGGACCTACAGTATACGAAGGTCTGTAGCCTAAACAGTCATACAATTAGGCATGTATATTACCCATTACTAATGTTGTTATGACAATACTCCTAGGGTACAGTCAGTGTTGAACCCATACTGGTTTACAGAATGGACCAAACCAGTTGTTAGATTAGTGATCTAGCCTGATCGCCATTATTATTATCATACGAAGGTGTGTTGTGTATGTTTCCACTAGATTTTTACCGTTCTCTCTCTGGTATGGGGTGCATGTCAAGACTTGTGGTGTTTATGTAACCAGGCAGCAGTGCAACTCTGCTCTGCTCTGCGGAATGTCTGCTTTCCCAGGAGGCTGCATCATGGTGGTTGCCATGGGATAGCCACTGACCCCAGCACATTTAGTACAGTAGTCCCCCAACATTTGTTCTGTGGTGCTCTATTAACGCCAAATGAGCTTGGCAGGACTGTCTCTGGAAGTAATGACACCGTGTAACTGTATTCCCACCATAAGCAATTTGGTTGATGCAGAATTAGGCTCGGTAAGTGAATTAGTTTTACCGTTTTTGTCAGCATCACCTTATTGCTTGTCGTGATTAATTTAGTCTAGGTTACGGCGGAAGTAAGGCCGCACATTTGCTATCTTCTCCTAGATAATTTGTGCTGGGGCCCCATGACCTGTTTCGATCCTGGAGGTCCACAAGAAGAGCTCTTCAATGGCACTTCCTGGCCCAGGTTGTCCAAACACAGCCAGCTGTTGTGGCTAGACCGGAGGTAAGACAGGTCCATGGCAGGGAAAGCGCCTGCCCACTGAGGGTAAATTAACAGAGGAATGCGTGGAGTTCTGGACAGACTCTCTGAGAGCTTAGCCAGTTGAGGGGTTGTCTCCCAGATTTGCAGCCATGTCCTTTGTCCCGTGGACAAAGCGTAGAATGGATGGCTTTTCATATTCATATCAGTCCCCAAAGACCATTCTGGGACTTCTCCATACTTTATTTAAAAAAATAATTGAGCTGTCATTTGTTTAGAATAGGACCACCTATCTAGAGTAGTGCACAGATTTAGGCTAATGTTCTCTACTGCTGTTGGCTGAATCAGGAAGTACTTTGTTTTGCAACATTTGGTGATAGTGATCAATCAATCCAACTTTATGTATTTAGCACATTTCATACATTACGATGCAATGTGCTTTATATCAAATAAGAAGTTCACAGATTCAAAGTGGACAGAGATAAAGGCCAGAGACAGAGATAAAGGCCTTCTGGAATGTTTTTTTCTCCTTCCTGTAGTTGCGAACTAGGATTGCATTCCTATGACCTTGTGTAACTTGGTAAACATTTTAGGAGTCATGGACACAATTCCAGCTCACCCTTTTCTATCCGCAATTGTAGGCTCATCCCAACAGCAGACCCATCCAGTGGGACTAAACGATGTAGCTACACTTGTCTGCCACTGTCAAGTGCTGGTGATGTCAGTCAAGTAATCTCTGTTCATTGGCGGCTGCGTTGCACACGGAAAGAAGTAGAAAAGGATGCACATTAAAAAAATGTCATTCTCACTTCTCTGTTATCAGGCTATGCAAAACTGTTGTATCATCTGTTTAAGCATGACTGGTTTGTCAACTTTGTGAAATTTGATGTTCAACTATGTGCATGTGTGAGCCACTAAGTGCAAAGGCGTACTGTATAATCACTCAAGTCACTTAAGTGACTCAAGGGCAGTGGTGGGAGAAGTATTCAGATCTTTGACTTAAGTAAAAGTAGCAGTACCACAGTGTAAAAATACTTTGGTACAAGTAAAAGTCCTGCATTCAAAATCTTACTTAAGTCAAAGTGCAAAAGTATTAGCATCAAAATATACTTAAAGTAGCAAAAGTAAAAGTCATAATGCAGAATGGCCCATTTCAGAATCATATATATCATGTTATTGGACTATAATCATTGATGCATTAATGTGTTCACTTTAATGTTACATGTATAAAGTAACTAAAGCTGTCAAATAAATGCAGTGCAGTAAATAGTACAATATTTCACTCTGAAATGTAGTGGAGCAGAAGTATAAAGTAGCCTGAAATGGAAATACTCAAGTAAAGTACAAGTACCTCCAAATTGTACTTGATTAAATGTATTTAGTTACATGACACCACTGGTGACTCGTAGGTTCTTGTATGAGAGAACTGTGTTTATGAGACGGAGAGAGCTTAACTTAAAGCTGTTTGTTTTTCCCTCGTCCAGACTAGTATTGATCATGAGTAATGTTTTCCCTGGGCTGCATGTGGGCAGTTATTAACGTTGGTCTGGTTTCAGACAGACAGACAGGCAGACAGACAGACAGACAGACAGACAGACAGACAGGCAGGCAGACAGACAGACAGACAGACAGACAGACAGGCAGACAGACA
>CABFOS010121149.1:0-10981 GCA_900660315.1 Diretmoides pauciradiatus
CCAGCCTGGAGACCAGCTACACGATAGCCTAGTTGAAATAAACCTGATGCCCGGCCAGCCTATCACAGGCCAGGGCTCCTGTCTCTTCCATTGTCTTCTAAAAAGCAACTTTTACATCAAGATTTAACACGGTTTAAGAATCACCTGTAGCATGAGTCACAACCGAGCAGCTCTCCACACTTGACGCACTGATGCGGCTGCTTGATTCAGGAAAACGTCAGAACTGTAAGAGACAGGTTTTTATCAGCAACGTCATTTACCGGAGACGACAAAAACTAAAGCTTTATTAATACCATTGTGAAAATGAAAAAAAAACTGTTTATTTCAACATGGAACGAATGATTGATGGTTCTTCGGCCTTTAAGAACAATGATTTCCAGTATTGATTCAATGTACTTAAAAAAAGGGAGTTGAGTTAGACATTAAAAGAGTAACGTGTACATTATTTTATTGTGAAAGAAGGGAGGCGTGTGTAGTTCAAAGGCCCTTACCTGGTCTTGTGACGCAACCGTCCCCCCGAAGCAACCGTCTCACACTCTGGGGAAATGAGCACACAAATGATTTGGTAATGCGCGTGGTCAGTTTATCAGCTCTTTTCTGTTTTTCTAAACGCTGGGCAGATTGTGCTCTGACAATACCTCATCAGGAAGTAACCACGTAGTATCGAGCTCTATAAGCTACGCAGGAAATACTAGCGTGTACCTTTTGTGTCAGGTGCAGTTTACTCACCGCCCTCTGCATCCAACGCTGGTACTTACATTCAGCTTCATGGGCTTGGTGCAATGATACCCACTTTTGTTGTCTGTCTGTGTATTGTCAGTTACCATTATCAAACCAATGATTAACAGAATGTCATATTTTAAAGGCAATGCAAGCTTTGTTGTTTTTTTTTAATCACCCACTGCTGCTAAACCTGTCCTCGACAGCAGTGTCCTCCTTGACCCCCAAATCACTGAAAACACTGGTCACATCTATAATAAAACGTGTACCTTTACTAAATCAGCGTCTGCTCTCTGTGGTGTTAAGTCTGAAATGAACGCAGCAGCTTTTCCTGCTCTTAAAAGTCACCTTGGGCTGTCATCGGCTGGATGCAACAGCAGTCACAACCTCATATCACCTCTATGGTGATGACAGCCGCCATCCAGGCAGTGCCCCTTTGTCCTTTGTCTGGCCTGGGCTAGCTGGCCAGTCGTGTGTGTGTGTGTGTGTGTGTAGTTGGGTGGGGTGGAAAGGTAGGTAGGTAGGGGGTTGGAGGAGCAGCTGCCATATTAAGCAGAGGAAGGACAGAAATGGAGGAGATGGCAGGGAGACAAAAGCTGGCAATTGAGTTTGGCAAGATTTACAAAGTTTTGTGGGAGGGAGACAGAGAGACTATGGGAGGAGGGAGGGAGGAGGACAGGGAGGAGGGGGGAGGTCTGCAGGGACAAAGACTAGCGGGCCAGGTGTACTGCAGATCTCAGTCAGTACTGGTCATGACCACAGCTCCATGCCGATAGCTGAGAGAAGGGAGCAGACCGAGTGAGGAGCCGTCCAGGGACACAGGATGTTGAGGTGTTGGAAACATTCAGAGAACAATCTGGAGGACGTGCAATGCACGGTATGTTTCTGTCTTTTAACGGTTCTGCACTCTGGAACGTTTTGCATACAGTATGAGCTGGAGAGGGCACGGGACAGGAAGTTGTTTTGTTTTGCCTACAGGTCACAGGGTCCAAACGTTCACCAGCCACTTTCACTATTTTACCAACTAGATTTTTATAAAAGGACATGCTGCTTAGTTAGAGCTGATGTATACACGCTGTAATAGGATGTCGTCTATATATTGCTATATTTTGAGTGATGGTTCTTGTGTGTGGTGATGTCCTGTCAGGATGGGGGTCCGGCGGTGTCCCCCCAGTTCCCACACAAAGCATTCTGGGTCAGTCTCTCGGCCGCTCTGCTCCTGGTCATCCTCGCCCTCGGTTTCACGGGGCATCTTGGGCTGCCACAGCCCCACGCTCAGGTAAGAGACACGCCCCGTACTCCTGTCTCACCTGGTCCAAACAGGACCCAGCATCCTGACAGATATTCTGATCTGAAATCTATGCTGCATCTAGTAGCTTCCAATGTGACTTCAACTACCAGAGGTTTACATTAATCATTAAATCTGTCCCGTTGCTGTAAGTCTTTGCAGACCGTCCGGATCACCGCTCCAGATCAGACTGGAGCTCTGATCAACCAGTCAGCGCTTGTGGACAAGCAGAACAACCTGGTGACCTTTTCTGTGACTTCACCAGCCAATCACACGTCCACTGTGCTCTTTGATATCAAACATGTAAGGAAGAGGTCACTCGTGTTGTAGTAAGGCAAGACCTGGCTGTGTTCACGAATAATGTTGTAGCTGAAAGAAACCAGCAGGTCTAAAAGTGGCTGATGGGAGTCTGAAAGTCTGCCATTGTTTCTCACAGGGTTTGATATGTTACAAGCCTGTGGATCAGGAGAGCTGCTTCCTGCGCGAGATGGAGAAGTCCGACTATGAAAATGTGCAGCCCCTCCTCCAGGACACGACACACAAGGTAATAACGCAATATTTCACATCTCACCGCGTGAGAAGCGATGTTCTCCTTTCTCTGCATTCAGAATATTTGAGACCGCCACACAACTTAACACCACAATGCAGGAGGAGAAAGTCGGGGTTGGCCTTTTAGCTCTGCCAGGCTCTTCTCAAAACTCGTCGCCTCCCTAATGTGTGAACTGGCATTGGTGCTTTTCTGAGCGACTCACAGCTTATCCCCAAAGCGCTGCCCTTAGCTCGGCCAGGACCTGTTTGGATTTCATAGGTCTTGCGTGGCTTGCTCACTCCTCTGCACAAAGCAAAGGGTAGAAGCAATGAAGCAAACAAGACCTTGAACAGCCTTGTAGTCTCCCTCTTTCTCTCTCTCTTTCTCTCTCCTCCATGGCTGAATTCCTCAGCACATCTGATACCCCCAACCCCCTCTCCATGCCCAGGATCCTCTTACAGGAGGGTACAGCAGCAAGCCTGAGCCCTAGACAATAGACACTCTGTCTTTTTAGCTTTTAAGGCTCCTCTGTTGGAGCTCCTGCTGGATTAAAGTACAGGCTGATCCGTTGGGTAGTCAGGGTAGGGCCTGCAGGCTCCATGGCAGAAACCTTGAATGCATAGTGACGGGACACAGCTAGATCCCTGCGATCTCTAGATTTGTGATGATTGATGCCTGTACTCTTAAAAGCTGGGCTCAAGTGCTCTGTTGGTTCTGAATTGAGCATTAATTTACTCAGGGGTTTGATTTCTGCGGGATCTACAATGACCCGCGGTTCGCCACTATGTTTAGATGAATGGTGAAGGCTGTTGGGTAAATCGAGAGATGAGTGGAGTGAGACCATGGGAGGCGACCTGAGAGGGAGCTCTGTTCCTCCGCCTTATCATCTGTTTGTGCAATACTCCATTTCCACACGACAAAAGAAACAGTTGAGAGTCTCCAAGTGTTTACTCTCATGGTGTCACGTATCTCACAGAGGCAGATCCGCAGTATTCAAACCTGGCTGTCAATTGTGCTCATTTAATCTTTGATAGGAGGGACGGATCCTTATGGGTGGAGGGGAGATGTGGGGCTCACCTCAACACAATGGGCTTTTTGGCCTTTTAGAGCAGATGAAAACAGATTGTTACATGACCCACTCAAGCATAACAACACTTTAAGTGGTCCACTATCAGAGCCGATCACCGGTGTAAGTGATGCAATTACATACAGCTTTTGTGGCAAATGAGAGCGAATAGGCAACCTTGTTGACCTCATGGGCAAAAATATCAGACTATCGGCTTAAGTTTCAAGTCAATCGCAATCTCACTTTTGTTTGGACTGATCATCCATCTTGGTCATGATATCATCACTGTTATGACTCCCATTTGCTGTCATTTTACCTCCTGTGACTGGAATATGTCCTCTCACACTTATTGAATAACCGCGCTGCACAGGAGTTTCCATTCTTCATCCCAGGTACCCAGCGAAAGCAAGACTACTCATCTCTATGGATTTTTTGATAAGACATCATGATATCTAGACATGTCTCTCCTCTCTTTCTGTCCTCAGAACAGCCAGTTCCAGCTGACTGGGAACAAGACCCAGAGGCAGACTGAGTTCCTGGGGGTGCTGGGGGCCAGTCAGGTGGACCTGTCCACCCTGGAGGAGTCTCTCCAGGCTCTGTGTCAGGACAACTCAGTCCACTGGACCAGGAGGGCGGACGGTGAGAACCGCCAACCCTGCATTGTTAGTGGGGGTCACTGCTTTGACATGAGTATCACGGTTGCCGTGTGGAATAACTTTCCAACGTCACCACGTCTGAGAAAAAGTTTGCTGTCTTGTTGTCATCTGTCTTGTATATTTGTTTTTGCTGACTGAATTTGGGATATTGTTAGAACTTTGTACTGTACACCTATTCTTAGTTTGGTTGCATGATGTAGCTTATACGGCATGACACCTAAAGACAGGAAATAGCACACAAGCAGGTCCCATGGCACACGAAGCCGTCTGTTAGGCTCAATGGGTAGAGACGGTACAAACACCGCCAGGGTTAAGGGTTCATTTCCTACTGGAGGCCTCATTCCAACTACTGGTAATATAATATGCTTTCCCCAAATACGATGTTACGTTACAACTTAAGAATGTATACATGGCCATTATTAATCCAAGAAGAGATATAAGCAGCCAGAATCAGGTTAGGCTGAGGGAATTAGCTGACAGCCCTAAGTAGTGGTGTGAGGCAGAAACCTTATCCTGAAACATGATGTAGTGACCTTTCGACTGTTGCAGTAAATGACCTGCTTGAACTTCCTCAATAGGCCGCAAGTGCTAGTGACAGCAAATACTCCATATTGGAGGAGGGTGCAGACCGACCGAGCTGCTAGATAAATAGATGTAGATGTGAAATGTGAATGAAGACGATTTTAATTATTTACCTGAGCACAACCTAACTCTCAAGTCAAAGGTGCTTTAGTGGCACGAAAGACAAACGTACTTACATATAAAGTACTTATTAACAGATTATAACCAGATTCAGATAGCAACCATGATAATGTGACAAAAACAGATGATTCAATAGCACTCATTGATCACTAAATCATTAAATGTAGTACATGATACAAATCTTTTATTCTCATTCTTTCAGTATTTTTCATAATTACATGATTTTGAGTTTAGTAAGATCAGCTTATTTCCTGTTACAATACAACAGGAAGTTTTCTCATTTTAATGGTTGTGTAATCAGCCGTGTCTCTCTCTCTTCTCTCTCTCTCTCTCTCTCTCTAGGCCCTGGGAAACAGAGACTAATCTACTTCTGCATCGACATCTGCTTTCCCAGTAACATCTGTGTGTCTGTGTGTTTCTACTACCTACCAGAGTGACCGCATATCTTCTTCCCCCTCTCCTCCCAGCCCCCGTACCGGCCAAGATCAGGGAAACAAAAGTCGTCCTTTACATCTCCCTGCTAAGCCAAGCTAACCACAGCTCCTCTCCAAATAATCCCACATACCTTTGGGGGGGGGGGGATCAGAACAGAAGCCAGCTTTTAGGCAGCAGCCAACAAACCAGCCAACCTTCCTAGTACATTTCCTTCCTTCCTTCCTTCCGAGAGAGAAGAGATGGAGACAGGCTGTCACGGTTATCTCCAAAGCCCCATCGTCACTCTCTTCATGTGTAATACCATCTCTGGGGGCACGCTTCTGAGATTATAAAAGAAAGATCCCGTTTTTTGTATGTGCCTTACTGTATTTCCTGTAACCCACTGCTGAAGTGTAATTATGTGTAACCGTTCCTGTTGTGATGGTGTGTTTTCATCTGTCCAATAAAAACAAAACTGTTGGGTAGTTTTGTCTGTTTCGTCTTGGAAGTGAGAAGATACCTAGTCCTTACTAAGGGATAGTACACACAAGAAGTCTTTCACCTTAAAACTTTAATTAGGAATAGTAAAACTGAACCATACATAGATGACACATACGAGATAATCGGCACATACAAGGCTAATGCAAATAACGGGGTCCTTTTGATAAATATGGTGTTGGTTTAAAAACAAAGCTTCCTCGCCCCATCTCTCTCAGTGAAACCGCTCTGCTGAATATTTACACAGGTATCTAACAGAGAACAGAAATGTAGCCACCATGGATCAACTGAGCTTCACTGTAGTGTCCCCCAACACAGAGAGCGCAGACAAGCCTCCACTTTCTGAAGATGATAGAAGACGACATAAGAACGTCAATGGACATGACCCCCTCTGGGAATTCAGATTGTTTTGTGCTAACCAGTCAATCTCCTCCAAAGAGTCTGCCTTTCGTCCATCCATATTCCACTGCTGCAGTCTGTGCCACCTCCTTCCTTCCTCCTCCTCCTCCTCCTCATCAGCCGAGCACGCTGTCATTGAAGGCCAGACACACCACAGCTTTCTGGTGGCCGCTGTACTCCCTCTTAATCTCCCCCGTCTCCACACACCACAGACGGGCCAGGTTGTCAGAGGATGCTGTCAGAGGATCATACAGACGTTATCAGACTAGAGCTGCACCGATACGAGTAGCGAGTACTTTGTTAAGTGGATGGGCCGATCAGAGTACCGATAGAGAGTAATTCTCGATTTACAGTTTGTTCATATGAAACAATTACAGGAACAAATACGTCCATTTCATTTATTTATTAGTGTGATCAAATTATGCACTGGCCATTGTATAAAAATCCTCAAACGAAAAAGTAATCATAGAAAATAGGCTCTATATAATATTGGTAGAGGATATAGCATCTGTTTTTAAAATCAAACACAGCTCTTGAAAACAGTGACTGTGCATCGAAGTATTTTCTTTTATCTCAGACACAACAGGTTATTCCTACCTGATATGTTTCGACGGTAATACTTCATACTTATGTGGAAACATGTCAGGTAGGAATAACCTGTTGTGTCGGAGATAAAACAAAATACTACGATTTAAGTAAAGTATAGACACTATGAACCTTTTTGGATTAGTGTGACTGTGCAGAAATGAAACAGAAATTTAGCCCGAGAAGCCAGGGATCATCTTCTAAGTACTTCATGTAGCTTTTTTGAGATCAACTTATTGATTTGACTTATTGATACATGATAGCATCCTCATTTATGGTCTATAGAACAGCACTGGAGTCGATGTGTTGGCACGGTACTGCAGAAATGACCTCATTACCACAATGTACTGACCGGTGACAATGTACTGGGAGTCGCCAGAGAAAGCGCAGTCCCACATCCAGCCTCTAGAGGTCTCCCCAGGGTTGTTGCTCTTGATGCTCAGCTCAGTCATGAGAGAGAAGTTGGATGTCCTCCAGATCTTACAGGTCTGGTCTGCTGAGCAGGTGGCCAATAGGCTGGAGATGAAGAAACAAGCACAACACACAACCAGAAAACCATCATCACCATCACAGGAAACTTTTTGACTAGAACATCCCAAAGTTCACCATTGTCTTTCTCTATTTTACTAATCAGATTTTGTGAATAGAATTTAGCCAAAAAGAAATCGAAGAAGTTACGAAAGCTTAAGTTTGGCTATTGTACTGGCTATTCATCAGATTATTTATAATTATTTGCTACAGGCAGATGTGAATTATAGCATGGAGAGGATGGCACTCACGTGGAATCAGGGCTGAACTTGCAGCGTAGAGAGTAACGCTTGTGGGCGGGGATCTTGGTCTTGGGAATGAGCTGGGTCACTTCATCTCCGATGCCTCCAGCCAGGTTCCACACATAACAGTTACCCTGGGAGGAGGCGAGACCACAAGAGGCCGATTCAGTCATACGATATTTACAACAGACCTATATTACATTTAAACTAAGCTGTCAGTAATGAGTTTCAATGGCTCCAATTCGCAGACCGGGTTTTCACAACATGTTCCAAGTGGTAAATTTGATTGTCACTTCTTTTCCTTGCATGATGACTCTGGCGTATACGACTGGTAATATACAAGAAACAGATGCAGCATTTGTTTGTTTCTGAAGTGCAGCCTGGAGCCAGTTCTTGTCACTGCTTCTTTGTTCTCCCAGCCATTCCACTGTTGCTTGCTCATACTACATTGGTGGCATTATGAGAGTGCCAAGACCCGTAGTCTGCTCTGCCAATCAGATATAATGTAACAGTAATGTCAAGCCTGTCGTTAGAGCTGCCACTCACAAGCAATGCATTATAGCATGAGAGTTAATCTCCACTCCGCTGGCTTGATGACAGAATGATCTAAGATGGCAACACATCATAAGAAACTAGTGAATGATGAGCTATTGTCCAGTATTGAACCATCAGATTGAAAGACTGAAACATAAATCCTATATGTATAAATAAACCAAATATCTATATTATAGATATATTAACAATTATAACTGATGGGCTTGACTGCTTGGCATTAACTTTGCATAAGTGTGCAATGTGCATTAGGTCTGACCTCTACTGCAACATTCCTCTCGTGAAGAATTGGCTTCTAAGTATGCAATTATGCCTACAGTTAATTTTCTTTGGTCTGAACCATAGTGGAAAAGTTTACTTAATCTGATCATTGGGTTTGTTTAGGGTCAAACTGGCCAATTACAAGCAAACCAGACCAGAGTTTTGGTATCCTCTTCTCTTGCCAGATTAGATATTCTGGCTGTGAGGGAGAGTCAAAATAAATGTGATTCCAGTCCTTGTAACTTTATCTAAGCATGACGGACTTCTCTGCTCTTTGCTGTCATTTCCTTCTCTGGTGTTCATACCAGTTAAGAACACAGGAAGAAATATCTGAATACAAGCATCAGTCCAAACTGTGCTTAACCCTCGCCTCAGGCTCTCTAAGCCGGAGTTTCTCCTGGCTATCAGATGTCAACATCCATCTCCTTGTACCCATAATCCATTGTGTTTTGGGGTTGTTTCCTGTAGCTGGTTTAATTACGTTTGATTGAAAGAGACCCACAATTTCAAGTAATCTTGGTTGGATTTGTTACCACCTGAGTTCAAATGGAATTGTTCTCCCCTGTCCAAACGAACCACACTAAAGGGGTAATACTCCTGAGTTTGAATAAACCCTTTCAAACATGAATGGTTTAAGACACTTCCAAGCCCCCAGGTACTGACCGAGCTGTTGACTGCTGCCATGTAACTGGCATCTGGGTCAATGTGGACTGAGTTGATGGAAACCTCTGGCTCAGGAATCAGCTGTTCATTGTGGTCAGTCTTCAGATCCCACACATGAATCACGCCACTCTGGTCTCCCACAATCAGCTCTGCCTGGAGAGGACACGACATTTAGAGTATATTTACAATTTGGCACTAAACTGGCACTCATGTCTTAAGCCAAGATCATCAAAATAACAAGGATCAGATCTGTAGTACCCTGGCAGTTGATGAAAACATCCATGTGACACTATCATGCCTGGCAGAGAAATGGTAGGAAATTAAAGGAGAAAGAGAAATAAGAGCTAATGAGAGAGGAAGAAAGTATTTTTTAAAAACTTTATTTTGCTCCGCCAACAAAAATAGTTCCAAATGCCCCCTGTTGCCGTGGCAACGCAGCATGTGTTCCGTGTTCCGTGACCACTGTGACATCACTGTGACATCACGGGCTCCAACGCTTAAATAGAAAAACCCAATCACAGCATGTGCGTTATTACGCACAATTGACCCCCCACTACACCAGTTTCTACTCTGCTACTCTACCCTACTACTCTTCAGACCCTCATTTAACAGTAAACAGGACAGGACAGTCTTCCAGAAATGCTTCAAACTGCCTTGCCTGAGAGTGAAAGCAGGGCAGCGGCTCTGCAGGCCTTGATCGATGAGCTCCAGGCCGAAGCAGCCATAAGAAGCCAGGAGCAGGACATGGACATGGTCCACTACTGCCAGTATCTTGAGGGTAAGGTTGCTAACCGGGGTCTGCAGGTGGAGGAGGCTGAGCGTCAGTGGGCCCTCCAACACGAGGCCGCCCAACAGGCCTTGGCTGCCCAGAGGGAGGTGGAGCAGCAGCTCATCGCTCACGAACGACAGGCAACTTTCCTCCTGAAGGTCAGGGAGGACACTGCGATTGCCATGAAGGAGCTGAAGTCCCACGTGGCGGATGTGCTTCACGCCGTGGAACACTCCAAACAGGCTGCACGAAGGAAGCAGGCTGCTCAAGAAGCCTCCATCTCACAGCTGGAAAAGCAGCTGGAGGTTAGTCTGGCCGAGAGGAAGAACGCTCTCAACGGACAGGCTGAGCTCACCAGAGAGATAAAACGAGTAAAGAAGGACTTGGCCCAGATGACGTTGATGCTGGAGGAGGTACAGAAGCAAACGGGGATGCAGCCTCAACAGGAGGAGAAGGAGGAGGAGAAGAAGCCGTTCCGTAAGTTTCGGAAGTTCGTGTCTAGGGTGTTTGGCAAGAAGCTTCTAGTACATTATTTGTGGGGGTTGTTCCCCCAATACTAATTAGCATGAAGCCTGCTA
This sequence comes from Diretmoides pauciradiatus, assembly GCA_900660315.1. Taxonomy (NCBI): domain Eukaryota; kingdom Metazoa; phylum Chordata; class Actinopteri; order Trachichthyiformes; family Diretmidae; genus Diretmoides; species Diretmoides pauciradiatus. The sequence continues at coordinate 10,451 of CABFOS010121149.1, forward strand.
CTCTACATAGTGTATGCTAGTACTACTGACAGTATTACTACTACTACTACTACTAGTAGTAGTAGATGTAGTAGTAGTAGTAGTTGTAGTAGTAGTAGAATTACTATTATTAGTAGTAGTAGTTGTAGTAGTAGTAGTAGTAGAATTATTATTATTAGTAGAAGTAGTAGTAGTAGTAGTAGTAGTAGAGTAGTAGTAGTAGAAGTAGTAGCAGTAGTAGTAGTAATAGTAGTAGTAGTAGTAGTAGTATTAGTAGTAGTAGTAGAAGTAGAAGTAGAAGTAGTAGTAGTAGAAGTAGTAGCAGTAGTAGTAGTAGTAGAAGTAATAGTAGTAGTAGTAGTAGTAGTAGTAGTAGAAGTAGAAGTAGAAGTAGTAGTAGTAGAAGTAGTAGTAGTAGAAGTAGTAGTAGTAGTAGTAGTAGTAGTAGTAGTAGAAGTAGTAGTAGTAGTAGTAGTAGTAGTAGTAGTAATAGTAGTAGTAGTAGTAGTAGTAGTAGTAGTAGTAGTAGTAGAATTATTATTATTAGTAGTA
>CABFOS010121158.1:0-21453 GCA_900660315.1 Diretmoides pauciradiatus
ATCCATCTCCCTTTTCCTTATCACATTTCATTATCACCTTCACTTGGTTTTATTACACACACACACACACACAGAGAGAGAGAGAGAGCGAGAGAGAGAGAGAGAGAGAGAGAGAGAGAGAGAGAGAGAGAATAACCTCTGTGACCGTGGCAAAGTCATCCTGAGTTAGATTGCTGGCAGGCCTGGGGTCAAAGGCCACATCTCTCAGGGAATTGTCCCTTTAAAAGGTTATCTGGGCCTCGGTTCGGCGCTGTGATGTGATTTCAGTTTGTAATTGTGTATGATTGAAATAATATATAATATCAAACAAGCTCTGGGGGTCATCTTTTTCCCATGGTTTCTCCTCTTCTCTGAAAAAGTATCTCTCCAAATGTGTGAATCGCTTGGCGAATCCATTAGCAAGCAACACTGGGGGGGAAAACAACCTAACTTCAGTAATAGATGAATGAACAAAGGAGAGTTTACGTGCTTATACATTTTGTGCCACAGCAAAGACACAACATACTTTTACACACTGTATTTCACCTCCTCTTAGACGGGTGCTTGGTCTGCCTCATCTGAAATGTAAATACGGTTATGACAAGGCATTTCGTGTAGAGTTTGCCCTCAGCTGTGAAAATCCTCCACCGTTTAAGCGACAAAAGAACATCCATTTCTTTGTTCTTTTCCTTTTCTTCCATTGCCTGTTTGTTGGTTATTCCTGATAAGGAAGGATCTCCATCTGCCTGTCTGGAGCTTGTAAGCCCGCTCAGATCTCTACTTCTTGTTGGGCGAAAGCTCAGCTAAATCCGTGCAAGCCTAATGTTTATCCAATGTGAAAATAATTACTCAAAAGTGTTTTTCTTAATCCTGATAATTAGAGCGCAAAAAGGAAGATCAGTGTCATTGTGCATCACGGGGGCCAGGCGATTGACTTCCTGGTCGCTGTAAGTTTCAGGTGAAGATGGGAGCGGATAAAGGTTAGATTAGGCCTAATCCAGAGGAGCAGCAGCCCTTAATCTGTTATGATACAAGGATGATCACTTAAAAAGGCCTGGATCCAGGGCTCTGCCTCCCGGTTGGGCGAGAGAGGGCTCGACTGGGACCCGTCTTAAAACACGCTTAACGGCACGGTGGCACCAGCAGCTGTGAGCACTTGTGGACGACCACGGATAGAGAGCAATAGAAAGACATCTCAATATCATCCCACGCCTGGGTTTCCGCGCCGGGTTTGTTTTAGGGGGGGAAACCTGTTGTCGGCCAATAATCTCAAGATCAACAAGCAAAGGTTTGATTGAGTCCAGGGCTATGATTTCATTGTGGCGCATCAGGGATCTGCAAAACGAAGCCCAGAGTGGCATTAAGGGCCCGCATGGAAAACAGCTCATCTTGTTAGAGCCGGGGAGGCAGGAGAATAGCGACCCAGTGATATTGGACGGAACGAGAATTCAGTCATCTCTCCAGATCGTATTACCAAACTCCAGCGGGATAGGAGAGCGGGCAAGGGGGATTAGGAGAGAAAATCTGCATAGCTTGGTGAATTAGGGTTGGAAAAGACGCCAATTGGAAGAGTTGGAAGATGCCAATGACACAGCCACCCCATCCCCCCACACACACACACAATGTTAATTCATATCATCATCCATGTCTAGGGATTGTAACAACAGAAACTTTAAAAAGGCAGTAATTAGTATCTAAAGTATTATCTGCCAAAAACCTGATTGCAACCTGTACCACAAAATGACACCTGTTGTTTTTTGTCATGAGAGCAGGAAAAACACAAAGCAGATGTGATAAGACTTTAAAAAAAAAAAAAGAAAACATAGATTTTTGTCTTGAGTACACCGGAAATAAAAAACCGGTATCTTTTCTTGATACAGGAATAATAAGGTATTGAATGTTGAATCATGGGCATCACTTTTGCAGGTTATTAGATATTGAAGTGTGTCACCAGTAATTAGTTGCATATTTACCAAACTGTTTTATATGATAATAAGCAGATGGAATCAATCTACGCATATGTTTATTGACATTTTTTTTACTGGGCTATTGATTAGCACAGAAGTAACTCAATACTCAGTTGCCTATAAGAGCTTCATTATCTCATTTGGCATGTTCTAATAACACGACAGTTGAAATGCCATTTAGTTTCACCACTCATTCTCATACATCACAGCCACATACGACTGTTTGTTTGCTGTCACTAACTAATGGTTGATACTTATTGATTATTGGCGATTTGGATGTGACAGATCCATATACTGCGGATGACAATCAGTTCAAAGTTAAACAACCCCTACATTGATTAATTGTCTTTTTAATTGTGGTTTTGGCTGTAATTAACCAATTTATATTCAATAATAATGCGAACACATTGTGCACCTTATGCAAATGATTACCATCTCATTATTGGCCTCACGTTTTATGTGCAACTTATAATGCTACACAGATGTGGCATTAAGTGTCATCGTCATATCTGAGTGTGTTGTGACGGATGGTGCATATAATCAGAATCTGTATCACTCTAATCGTCAAGTGCAATCAGTGAACAAATTTGTCTTGGTGACACATGAGGCATGTTGACACACAGTACAAGGAAAACAGTCAGAATAATTGAATTGACATGTCACTCTACATACAGTATGCAGAATACAATAATCATGCAGAACCACTACAGTAGGTTGTACATTAGAATAGTGTTGATTTATTGCGGTGCATTCAGGTCAGAACGTGCAGCAGGATTACACTGCTGTGCCTTGGTGTTTGGGATTATGGGGTCAAAATAAAAGTGCTGGGTGCTCTGTCTGTCATGATTAGACACCACTCATCTTCTAGAGGTGAACGACAACGCAAATAACTACTGACAAAAATGAGTGTTCATCAGGGTCCTTTATCTATCTGATGATGTTGCATAACATTATCTCTGATACCATTTCAAAATCTCCCATGAATACTAGTTGGGGAACATGTCAGGAATTAATGAGGGAATAATTATCATAAATATTTATTTTTTAAATTAGAATTTAAAAATATAACCACCAAATTATGAGGTTTTCACCTGATGGCAGCAAAATGGGATCATTACTGAGACTCACAGTCACTGTCATTGTCTTCGAACTATTGGGCGATGGCCCAATAGTTCGAAGACAATGACATTTAAGAAATCATACGACGTGACATCATATTCAGTAATATGGATGATAGATTAATGAGACAGAACCATCTGTGGCGATATATACAACCCATGGTATGTGTCATGCACATTACCACTGTGAATAGAATACCTCCAAAGTCATAGGCTCTTCAAAGTGATCATATTAGAGGAATTAATTCCTCCATTGTCACCTTATTTCCTGGAGGACATAAATATATTTTTGTGGCACTATATGGTAATTTTCTGTAATTAAGACTAATGAAAGCGCTTGCTGAAGCAGGTTTTTAATAAACACACGAGCTCCTGCCTACAGAGGACAGGGAACTGTTGGGTTATGTGCACATTATTACATTCCTGCTCGTAATTTAAAAGACGAAGAAGAACCTGCCATCAGACATTGAGAGGGTCACTGCTGGTCAACTCATTACAAAAGTCCTCTTGGGGAAATCATTTTAAAATATTCAAAAATAATAAAGATGTGGTGAAATAAAGAGTGAACACTATTAATATAAAATACTACTGTAAATGCTTAAAGCTGTGTTGTGCAAGCAAATACACCTAAAATGGTTCTCCCAGTGTAGCCTCTTTCTTATGAGAGCACGTCCACATGGAAACAGAAACACAGACAACAATGTCCTTGCGGATTTTGATGTAGCGAGATGAACAAGTTCATTATTGGACAAGTCTCTTGACTGGGATAGAAGATTTGAAATGTACTGGGAACAAATCCAATAAAAATATGATGTGGCCCTCAGCCAGATGCTGACCATCATGCATGGGTTAATTGCGGATCAGAGGCCACATTGTAAATTTATGCCAGATTATTGCCAAACCTTTGTAAGAATCTTCGTAATGGAGTCTCATTATATTCGGGCTAGTTTCTTGCTGATTTACCGGAGTGACTCTGGTGAGCATAGGAGGGCATGTGCAATCTCTTTTGTCTGGATATAAAAGAATAAATATCCTGCTAAATCCAGAGTGCTTGCAGGGCTGGGCTAAAGCTGCCGTTCAGTATTCACCGCTGTGTCTCTCTTTGCTCTTTGGTTCCACCATCCTGGAACTTTCCTCCTTTTGCCTCTCACAGCAAGATAGAGCAAAGGAGGGAGCGGAATGGAGGGGAAAAAGAAAGGAAGGGAGGGAGGAAAATGAATTGGGGTTGGCGTTTGATGTGTTGATTGGGAGAGGAGCGAGGACAGCAGCTGCACTCAGAGCCCTCCCCGGGGATAGCAGGCTTGATAGCTAAATGAAGACCTCTAGTGCTTTCTTGTTAGCCAAGATGGATCCTGCACCCAGATGAAGCACAATTAGTCAATGGCGGCAGCTTTAGGTGTGCGCCGATCACAAGGCACAAATCAGTGCTTCTCAGGGGCGAAGCTATTGGCAGTTACTGCCCCGGGCTGTGTCCTAGCCCCGCTGGCCTTTTTGGGCCTCTTTACCACAACAGAGGAGAGAGGAGAAATCCCGAGCCGAGAGGGGCTGCAAAAATCTCTCGTCAAATGATCCCTCTGGCATTTGGGATACAGCTGTGCACGTCTGATTACAGCGAGGCGGGCACGGTCCAGCCAGACCAAGAAGTGCTTTCTCTTAGATCTCGGCGCCTTTCTCATCTGACACATAAAACAGGAAAAATTCTCAATAGAGTTGCAGTTTGCCAATCAGTCAGCTATTAAATCCCTTATGTCTGTGCAGGCCGAATTGATTATTGCTTCATCTTGTGTTAAAGAGTAACTAGACGTATGGTCTATACTGAGTCAGTGGGAAATAAAGTAGTGCTACTTCTGTTGCCGTTCAGCAACATATTTATTTTTTACTACTTTTCCACGTTTTACCTACTTGACAAAACAACCAGACTAGTCATCTGAAATGATAACAAAACATGTTTGCTTTTGCCTGCCTTCTGCCAGCGCTCCATCCTCTCGGCATGTCCTCCTCCTCGGCTGCCGCTGCTAATGTCACTGGAGCAATGCAACATGGGGAAGTTTGTGCCACTGCATGATGAAGCGTTCTATTTATATTAAAATGAGGCAGCTCCTCTGGGAGATATAGAAGAGAATGGAACAACAAACATGGAGCTTTAGAGACCATGGGGAGTGTGGGGGGACCAGTGACAGCAAAATGGCAACTCCTCCATACAAAGTGGCCCTAAGGACCTTAGGAAGAGTTATAATATGAACGGTGGCATGGAGAAGGGCCTTGTGGGTGTATAGCACATACACGCTGCAGTTTGCCATAAAACAACACTCATGGTAATAAAGTAAACCCCTTAAATCCATAGACCACAGTGCAGTATCCCCTTAAATTGGTGTTACTTGGGATTTTTTTTACCGTGTTAAAGCGTTGACCAATAGTGTAGCAGCATCAGCTGACCTGTGATAGATTGTTGAATCTTCCTCTGTTTGTTGTAGTCGTTGTCAAATCCTGTATTTGTTACTATATTGACTACTGTCATTCATGGGTTTTTTTCCAGACCGAATGACGCTTCAAAGGGTTGTGTGGGTGTGAGAAGCTTTATACCACACACGTCAGCCTTCGAAACAGTTATTTATTGTAGTGTATTCAGGAGCTGTTTTCCCCAGTTTTAAATTACCTATAGAAAAATAATCTGTAGCATACAAAAGGCTTAATTGCCCCACTTTAGTATGAATAGTATGAATCTCTAGATAGATAGATAGATAGATAGATAGATAGATAGATAGATAGATAGATAGATAGATAGATAGATAGAGTGGACCCCACTATATCCTGTAAAAATAGTTTGTTTAATCATTTATTTTTTTAAACTAATACATTTTTTAAAGTTAAAGCATGAACATTAGCAACAATAACACATGGAGGACCATAATAATTCAGTCAATATCTGGTATTAGTTGTTTAAAGACCAAAACAATTCACGCTGTGTATTAGGAGAATATGTGTGTTATTATTTGAGTGAAATATAATGTATGGTCTGACGACAACTGGAGAAAACCTTACCAAATGGTGTAAACAAGATATTCAGATATATCTTCATTTCATACGCGCATTTCTCAAAGATTAAAAAAGAAAGTGTAGGTAAAAAGATGAATAGATAGATAGATAGATAGATAGATAGATAGATAGATAGATAGATAGATAGATATATGGCATATGCTTTTATTTTCCAGAGTATCAGTATTGCACATGAATATAACAGGGGATAGTCATCATCTCTCGCAACAACTTGCCCTAATAACCTATATTATCGCACAGCCATGGTAATAAAGGCCGGTGGGCAATAACAGCTGGGTTTTCCTCTTTCTCTCAAACAGCCTAGCGAGAGTGGAGGAGAATGGACCCTGGCCCTGCAGTCTGTCTAGTTAATTAAGCTCAGGGGTGAAGGCATTATTTGTGGGAAAGAATCCAATTATTTTGCCTCTCCACTCCCAAAGAGAGAGAGGTTTCTGTGGTGGTGATGATGATGAAGATGATGATGATACCACTCAGAGGCAAGATAGCCACTTCAGGACTTAAGGAGTTCATTCTTTGTACCTCCCCATCCCCCCCTTCCCTCCGTGGATTAGCCAGTTCCCGCCCTTACCTTTTTACAGATGTTAGAGAAAAGGCGATATTTCATTCGGCGGAGAGCGAATGTTATTGTGACTGGTGAAGAGGACAAGAACATTTTAGATTGCGCGTTTCAGTGTACCTCCTATAGTTGTGGTGGGAAATTCCTGAAATGAATCAAATATATACCCCTGTTAATTATAGCTTCAAAGGCAATCGGGCTTATATGAAACAAAAGAACCAATTAAAATCTCTGAAACCTTAATTACTACTTTAACATCTGAAAACAGACAACTCTATCCCTGTTTGCCTCGGTGTAATAGATGGCCTTGTTTGAACACAGATCTTTGCGTTTCTCCGTGCAATTAGTGGCCTCCGATAGGGATCAGTGAACGCTACTCTAAAAAAGAAAAACACAAATTAAACAAATAACGCTGTTTTTCAGAAATGTCTTACGTAAAGGAAACTTCAAACTATGCTTTAATTAAGTGATTAGCTGTATTTTGTTTGCGCAGAGGATGAGCTCTAAATAGGTGTTTTTATTTTACGCCAGCGAACATTCAGAGAAATTGAATATCATTATGTGCATTCAAGTGGTAATCCACAATATCTTTTTCCTTGGGGTTTCTGTAGGTGGCGCTCTTTTTTGTCTGTTCAGCCATGGTGGTTATCGCTGCTCCTGCTAACTACCCTGTTCTTTGTCAAATGCATCACTTCCTGTTCACCAGAGGATTTTCCCCATGAAAGACCTGACGCCGGGTGTTTAAAACTGGCTGATGAACTGAGGTTGGATCACTATTGTGTCATATCAACCGGCAGAGTAGTGAAATGGCAATTTATTTATATGAAAATGTCATGGATTATTACTTTAAGTACAATTATTCAACAGAGACTGGCAAAAATTGACCGTAACCAAATAAGTTATATAGTCTTGTAATAGTTGCACCTTTATAATATATCTGCATGATATTATATTTACTTTTACTCTGTCAAATGTGAACTGTCTGCCCAGTTGAAGTTTTGCCTTTTGCCAGTGTGTGTGTGTGTATATGTGAAGACACGCCATATCGTTTCACACTTTCATGTCTCCACTGGGAGAGGCAGGGCCCCTAATCTGTGCCTGGGAGAGCTCACCCTATGTTCTCCCCTCCTGAACTTTGGCTTGGTGTGGGTCACCTCACCGGGGCCACAGGGGAGACGCTGCCTCAGCCAAGCCCTAATCCTGGGGAGTCGATAGATGCTAGCATGGCTGCAGGCCTCAGCTCTGCACAAGCACCCGAGGGAGAGCTGCTCATTTCAATAAATGTAAAGTGATGCTGTCCACAAGCAAACATCCAAACCACACACACAGGCACACAAGTGAATATACATGCACACACACACACACACACACATACCCACACACATGAGCAGGAGCTCATATGTACGCAGATGTGCTGGAGAATTGGTTGTCCTCGGGGCAAAATATGGAGGAGTGATCCAGTGATGTAGTTAAATGACAGGCAAGCGAGTGGAACATTTGCTCGCTTGATGCTGTCAATGCGTCGCTGCTGCCCCGATAAGACCTTATTTACATTTGTCAGGGCGGAATTGATTTCTGTTTTGCCCTTTACAGACTGCTCAAACTGCAGAGTGGGTGGGAGCCATGTAGCACACCCCAGATAAAGCCGGGAACGTCCGTCAAAAGTACACATCTTGCTTTTGCAACAAAAACAACTTTTAAACTCCAAGACCAAAACAGTCAGGAATTTCCACAGATCATCCTCTGGCCCACTGTCACATGTGGACGTACAAACTAACCACCTTTATGTGTGTGACAGGGACATATGTTGACGTTAACCCCCCGTGAAGAGGAGGCTGGTGCAATATCTGTGTATGTGCGTTAGTGTGTATGTGTGTGTGTTTGTGCACTATGTGTGTGTGTATGTGTGCGTGTCTCGAGCGCTAGGTAGAGGGACACAATGAAATGGGTGGCTGAGCGGGCGCCTCCCACCATTAAAGCGCTAAATGGGCAGCCCGGGGTCCCTGTGAGTGTGTGAATGAGGAGGGTTCTCCTGGGAGGTAAAGGTCACTGGGTTTCTGATGGGACTGTATGATTAAGGTCAGGCCCAGCTACTAATGTGACTGTGTGTGGTGTCGGGCCCGATGACGAACTCTGCAGGGTTAAGTTTATGATTTCTTTTTACAGGCCAAGGTTAAGATCAGACAAAAAACACACACACTAATGTAATTGTCTTGTTGGATGGAGAGTTGGTTTGTTGGTTTGTTAGATGAGGGTGAAGAAGTGGTAATGATGTAATAGTCCTTCTTGAGGCGCAACACTCTTTTCTATGTGTTTTTTACGTGTTGATGAGTGGGGTCGATACTGGACAAAACATGAAAAGAAACTCGAGCACACTGTGAAAAGGGAAATATATGACCAATCAATTGGTTTTGTGACCTTCCCCAGGAAATAAATTTATTTTGATTTTGACCTAACTACGTCTGAGCGACTCTGCAGAGCTAATAGTTTGCATGCAACCTGAACTAGTTTCAATGCAACATATGATATAAACCTTTAGTTAGTTTGTCAAAATGTTACTTGTGTTTATCTTTAATCCTTTAGGACATGCAGCATGCTTCTGAAACAAAACCGCTTTCTTCTTACATTTTACGTTTGGCTGAAAAACAAAATAAATGAAGGATGGAAAATTCTTAACATCTGGTTGATGGTACTGCAGCCCCTGCACTTATGTCACTTAATTTTATTGAGATTTAAACAATGCAATGAGATTTTTGACAGATCCAAGACGGCCACTTCCATTGATACTATCAATAAAACATCATTACCGGATAACGACATTCCCAGCGGTCTTCCTCTATACAACCAATCCAGAATGAGCGTCTGGTCGGATGGACTGACAGACAGACAGGGAAATAGATAAATCTGACCTCCAGCACTAAGGGTATTTCACTTATGGCTGCCAGACGGGCCCTGCGCCAAAAAAGTGTTTATTAACAAGTCCCCCCCAAAAAAATAAATTAGAAGTGGCCCTCCCTGCCTATCTCATTCGAATCAAACTCTAAAAGATTATTCCACATAATTATACTAAAGGGCAATTGGTTGATATGTGGCAGGGTCGGAGGTCGTGGCTTGGTATAAGCAATCTGTAGGCAGTGGTTGGCAGGCGGTAATACGCAGCCAGGCGTCAGCCTCTAACCCTATTCCCTGGGCTGATTGCTACCTGTCACCTCCCTTCAACTCATGTAAATTGAGTCTGCTTTCCGCAGGAGGGGGGGATGGGGTTTGGATGGGGATATGTGGATCTGTTGTGGTGTGTGTGTGTGTTTTTGTGTGTGAATCCATGCCTGCCTGTATGCGTGCGTGTGTGTGTGTGTGTGTGCACATGCTTATGAGTGTGTACAGGTAGGGGCATCTGTCCACTCTCTGCCAGTGCTGTCCTCTGCTGTTGGGCGGTAATGGCTTCTTGAGGCAATCAGAAGAAGACGCTTTCTTGACTCATCTCCTTTAATGGCGTGTCCTCCTCAGGCTAAAATTGAACAGTCCCGACGTGGCCTAAGGCGGGCGATGAAAATTCAATAACGGCTCGGTGAATGTCCTGTCATTTTTTAAGGATGGGCAGTATAATTACGCTGCGCTAACATGAGGTTTGGACAAGACTTCGCATTTGTGTGTGTGTGTGTGTGTGTGTGTGTAAACTAATGAGAGAGAGAGAGGCAGAATGTGTGTTTCTGTATGTGTGTGTGTGTATGGTGGTGATGATGGGGTGGGGAGGGGGGTGCTCGTCACCAGGCGCTGACCTTAAAGTGCCCACCCATCCAATGCCGGGGTCTGTTCAACCTGGGAGACCCACAAAACCCCACAGTTGGATGCAGGAGGCCCGTGATGGTAGAAACTAAGCTTTTTGCTTTTGAATTCAAAGTTTCATTTTCTGGCCCCAGGGTCGGTAAGGATGTTGGATGATTGCACGGTTGGTGTCGGTCTTTCAAGTCAGTCAAAATCTTTATCACTACATAATCATTTATGTAATCAATCAACACATTTAGGCATGAATGCAAGCTGAGATGTTATGACCATGCTGAACTCCTGTCATAGATGTCAAAATGTATTATAAAGCAATAAAAGGTTTATTTATTAAATTCTACTGTAAGTTTTCGGGGTAATGACAGGCGGCTGCTTTTATGTAATTGCACTTTCAGTAAATCTAAGTAGCCATACTGTACAGTAGTGGGTCAGTGACAGACGACAGCCAGAGAGGAAGTGAGTGGAAATTAGGCTGCAAATTTGTGCGGCATGGTTGTCATTCATTTCTTCAACTCACTTTGGGATTCAACAAATTCAATATTATATAACATACAACAATTACGTGTTTGTTGTACTAATTAACAATTATTCTAAAGGAAAGTCGGTCCACCATATCTTTAAGGCCTGGTAATTTAAATATTTACACAAAAAAAGAGTTTGCTATTCCAGCTATAGTGCACAGTATATAATGTCTTCATAAATGTGCAATTAATTGCCTATTCTTTAGAAATATTAACCAGCCTCTTAAATTAATAATATTAAAGTAATTAACCCATTCCATATTAAATATTGTTTAACTACATTATTAACCTTATTACAGTAGATGTACTCAGCAATAATTATGAGTAATTAGCACTCTGTAATCTACTATAGCATAATTTTATTTTATTTTTGTATTCCATGCTGTGTCTTGTATAGTAAATCATTTCCAAAACTAATCCTTCTGAGATATTTAGACCAAGACCAGAGACATATGTCATAAGAAATATGTCATGAAATAATAGTTTACACTACATATGGCTTATGAATTCATATCGATCTCCTCCTCTCTCATGTCAAACGCAAATGTCTCATATTCTGTGGAGAGAAAAAAACAGAAAGAAATAAAGCAAATACATTTAAAATGGAAAATGACTGTGATAGAGTAACCGTGGTGATGGTGGTGGTGGTGGTGGGGTGAGGCAAAGACGGTCTCCCCCCCCTATTTGGCTCTGTCAGTTTTTATATGACATTATTATTCTCCGGGTTGTAAATTCTGGCATGCTAAGATCTCCGACAACAACGATATAAAATTCAATCAATGACGCCCCCTTCTCTCCACCTCCCCACCCCCCCAACTCACGGCCGAAGAGCTCTGCCCAGTGATAGTTCCTAAATCAAAGCGGCATGGATTCTGCATAATTGTGCAGCAGCAGTGGCCCGGGGTTGGGTCGCGAGCGGTGGCCTCTCAGCTTTATGGAGTTAATGTGAATGGCTGTATAAAACACTGCTTCATAAAACACAACGGCGCTGACATGTTGCCAAACAGGGTCCATGTTTATTTATCACTGCTACTTGGGTGGAAGTGGTGGTCCATCATATTGCTGTTGCTGGGCCAAAACCACTTATCTGCAAACCGTTTTTTCAGGAATGAAGAAAAGGAATGCTCATTTTCTCACTGGCGCCGATGTATTTTTGAAATCATACAACGGAATTTTAACAGGTTTCAGTGTCCCAAGGGTGATGAAACTCATACAACACATAAATGTCCATGTAAACTTTCAGATTGAGTAAGAAAAATGGCAAAATTGCAACAGCAGTGATGTGCTATTCAGTAGCTGTCATTCTTTTATTCATCTAGCCCAAAGTGCTGCAGCTATAAGACAGAGATTTCCAGACTTCCTGAGTTGTGTGTCTGTTCAATATGTACCTCAGCATGACTCTCTCTCATCCTGTTTCACCACCCTATATCTGTTAATATTACTAATGTTTTGCACAGTAATACATTGGTGTCTGATCACCTCAATATCCATGTTCAAAATCTGAGTTTATGATACATGTACATAGTGTTTTTGCAACAACAAAAAAGATTCACACTATGATTCACACTATGGAAATCTGCTGGCATAACAAAATGAGGATGTAGTGGACTTTTTACTGCTGTATTTGTATACATCTGTGTTGTGTGTGTGTCTTTTTTGTGCGTGCATGTGTACAGGCACATGTGTGTGTTCATCTGCATGCTGCTGGTTGTCTGCTCGCTGATTGCTCTGATTGATCATTATCTGATGGGCTCTTAATTAGAATGCTAATGAGGAGGAGGTTTTCCGCCCAGCCCGTCTCCTCCTCCGTGCCTTGTCTCTGAAATGAGGTGTAATGGAAATGCAGTAATGGAAGTGACATGGGCAATCTGGGATGGATGATCCCCCAGTTAATAATTCCAATCTGTTAATCAATGGGCTGGTCGATTGGCCGCCATACAGAACAGCGACACAAACCACTTGGCGTCAGCACCCTGGGTGAAGGGGATTGTGGGTGACAACAGTGATTTGAGTTGTGGCTGATCTAGCAGGTTAGGTGCGTCTCAGGAAACACAACGTAGATCATTTCTGTTACCATCAATATCCATAAATGACAGTTTGGAAATGGATTCATTATGTAAATGTTTAATTATGTAGTTAAAACATTGTTTCTCCAACATATTGAGACTTTTCTGCTGTGTGTATGACATGAACACAGAAAGAAACCGTTTTTTTTTTCATGGGTGCTGGGGGTGGGTTTGTTTGAGATCAGCGTGTAGAACGAAAACGTATTAACAGCATAATAACAAAAGATTATGTTCATCTGGGGCGAGGCCCTCCATTTTCTCGCCAGCGCTGACTGTGAAGTCTTTATTCTGCGAGTCGGCGGCACGCTGCACCCTTAAAAAGGTTATTATGTTCCCTCACTGTGGCAGCACCGGCCCGCAGAGCTCCAATATTGTGACGGGGGTCGCCTGTACCACATTAGAGCCAATAAATGTGCGTTGGCACTACTCAATTTAAAGTAAAGCCCCCTTTCCCTTCTACCTCCCTTCTTCATTCCTAATAGGGTATTCCAGTAACGCATCTAATAAGTTGTGGGATATCTGCTGTGGGATAGGGCTGAATATTTCTCTTCTCTCTATCTTCTGTTGTTGCAGTGGGAATTTGTCATCTGGTAGCTGTTACTTTGTATGAAACACCAAAGCTTAGTTTGTTTTTTGTTGTTTTGAATTAAGGTATGCAGAACTGCTCGGGGCAATTCATCCATTATCCATTTATCCGTTTAACTCACCTTTATCCAAACCACCTAAATGAAATTACTCACTTTACCTTTAATTAATGTACTCTGCTCGAAAAATGACTTAGACACAACTCTGGGTGTGTTTGTGCAGGAAAATCACACTGCATTAGAGACTATCCAGGTGGACATATTGCTCATCGCATTTGAAAACCGTAGGTCCAGTGTGCTTATTGTGGCTTTTAAAGAAGTTAAGGGTCGCAAATCTAAACACATTGTAAGCTGGGTTATTCTGTGATGCCTATCATGGGAGCTAATATCAACCTTGGGGATCATCCAAAGCCCGCTGAGTCCACAGAGGACTCCAGATTCATGAGGATGATATATGTGTGTGTGTGTTTGGATATGTGTGCGTATGCGTGTTTGTATGTGTGCACATGTGTATGAAAGAAGCGGAAATAGAGTTTTAGCAATATTGTGACCGTTCGTGAAAGCGAACAACCATATAGCAGGTTTGAGCTTGTTCCTACAGCAAAAGTAAAAGCTGAAGGCCATGAATAATTACCCCACACACACACACACACACACAGACACACACACACAGACCCCTACCCTTACATCCTTTACCACACTGAAAGTCTGTAAGTAATGAAGAACATCCTCCAGCGGCAGGACAAGCACTTTCAATGACTGATTGGTGATTGATTGCGCGTCAAGCACCTCCCTAACGGTCACTGTGTGAGGCACTCCTTTTCATCTTTTTCATCCTTACAGAGAAGGAGAGGGGGAAAAGAGAGATAGACAGAAAGGGAGAGAGGGAGAAGGAGCACAAATTCATTAAATGTGCCAAACCCTTGCCTCTAAAATTGATCTCTCCCTTTTTTCTTCTTTTTTGAGCCATTGCCTGATCTCATCTGTATTCCAGATCCATTCCCAGATGATACCTCCCGATCAAGAGGCAAATGCAATGGAATCATAAATCTCCTATAAAACATGTGCATGTTCGTCTGATATAGGATCTAATTAAATATTGCCTTGATTAGCAGTTTGGGCTCTCTTTATTTAGATGTTTACATTTTGCATTATTGGTACACATGATATGAAATACACTTAATAAAGTAAAGTAATATAAGCATATTTTTTGTAATCTTCATTATTATTCTCAGGTTTCCAACTCTTCCTTGCTGAATGTCTGTACAACATTAAGCATGGCCTAGCGCTCTACCGCCAACAATAATGATAGTTTAAATAGCTCGTTAGAAAGACTTCCTGTCCAAGTTAATTATCCAAACAATATGTATTTAACTGCCACTCCACAACAAGAGTGATCTGACGCTTCCTTCTCTCAACCATCCAATAGCAGAACCTGCAGCCATGTCCTTCTTAAACACGCATTGATTTGGGGCGTAGCCACATTAAACATTAACCGGGACGGCTGAGCCCCTAGTCATGAACACCAGGGCAATTAATAGAGCAGTAATGGTGGGGGCGACAGATCACTCAGACAGCGGTGAGTGATGACCAGTCTGTTACCACCTGTTCAGTGTGGAGGGAGATGAAGTCGAACCTTGGCACCCCGCTGTGAGACGCTGATTGAAATTTACAAGGCTACACGCACGCCACTGACAGCCATGTCGGATTGGCCACTTTGAGGAGGGGCAGACATGTAACAAGTAAAGCATGCATCGTGCTAAGTAGGAAGTGAGAAGGCAGAAATAACTTATTAGCAGTCGACATCTGCGTGTTTGGTCATGCAATGTGATTAAACATGGTATTTAATGCACACAGAGAAAAGAGAATGTAAACATTAGGGCATTGGATGAGGTGTAGCATATCATGAATATTTTGTTGTAGCTTTGATGAGAGATGCTATGTGTGTGTGTGTGTGTGTGTGTGTGTATGTGTGTGTGTTATAGTCACCAGGTCATAGAGAATATATTTAGAAGGTCAGGATTTCACAGTTTCAACTAGAGCTGCAACCATTAGTCAATTAATCAATTAGTTGTCAAGTGTTAAATTAATCGCCAAGTATTTTGATAATCGATTAATCGTTTTGAGTCATTTTTTAAGGGAAAATGTCCAGATTCTCCGATTTCAGCTTCTCAAATGTGAATATGTTGTGGTTTCTTTAGTCCACTATGACAGTAAACTGAATATCTTTGGGTTGTGGGCAAAACAAGACCTGTGAGGACGTCACCTTGGGCTTTGGGAAACACTGATCAACATTTTCCACCATTTTATGACATTTAATGGACCAAGCAACTAATCGCTTAATCGAGAAAATTATCAGCAGATTAATCGATAATGAAAATAATCGTTAGTTGCAGCCCTAGTTTCAACCCTAATTGAATCCTGGGCATGGTTTGCACAGGCACGTTCATTTTATTGGCACTACACTAAATTAATCAACACATCTGCTTATTGTCATGTCAAAGTGGATAATTCTATTCCATATACAGTAGTTAAATACCAGCAGAAATACCCAGACCCCGATTCACTCTTTTACTAGAGAGCCATAAAAAAACAGCCTCTTGTTCTTAATGTCTTTCCTTCTTTTGTCATTTGCTCCCTCTAACAAGGCTTGACAAGTCTAAAGTGGCCCTGTTTGTTCTCCTTTATCGGCCAGGCAGCTCCTGGCCTCTTGTATTCAACACACACTACAGTGGAACCAGATGTCCTTTTGCCAGCGGCAGAACTTTCAAGTTGACAAGGTCCCCCTAGAGAATGGGGGATGGATCGGTGGCAGGCAGAATTTGTGACTAATAGCCAGTTTGATGTGACAGGGCCCCGCCGTCTGGGGAAATTGAAGCGCTCTCCGTGTCGATACCTTTTGTGTCTCGCTCAGTTGTAGGTTATTGTTGGCCTGGCCTTGGGGACCGAGGGCCAGGCAGTTTACATTGCAGACACTATGTGGTCAGCACCAACTTTTTTATTGTGGCTATTGATTGGTCCCGGCCGTCCCGCTGTGGCTAATTTGCTTGTTAACATAAATTTGTCAGAGAGCGTGGGGAGGGCGGCGGGGTTCACCAGACCAAAGCGTCCCAGCCTCCATTTTGTCCCTGTGCACTCCTTCATCTCCGCACAGTGTCAGCTCAAACGCTCATTTCGAGCTATCTTTTTTGTTTTGTTTTCCTTCGCGCTTCTCTTCAGTGCAATACATGGGGCCTATTTATTAAACGGACGGTTGTTAAGGTGTCATTTAATCAATACAGCTCGCCACCTCAAACTCCTTGGAATTAAACACGAGTTAAACACAAACCAGCTGTAATGACCTTTTTATGGGTCCCACACAGCCAATGAAATTAGCACCAGAGGACGTCCATTTATACCTATAAGCCTGTGTAAGTCATTAACTTCAGAAAATATCATTTTAAATGACAACACATGGAAGTCTTGGGGCCACACACTCTACTCCCGCCCTTGGTGTCATACGCAGAGTTTGTCATTGCACTGAGGAATGCCGTGGCTTTCTAACTAACAACAGACCGAACTGAAAAAAATCTGTGAGAGAGCAATAGAGAAAAAGAAGAGGAGGGCATGAATTTTATATTAAATTCCTTTGGCTAATCCAGTTTGCTGTTTGGTCCAGACAGAGTTTAGGCAAAATATTAATAATGCATTGGAAGCAGCTTATTTTCTTCCTGCTGGAAAGGGTTTACGGGACTGGTACTTTCTCAAGTTCTGCATCTTGGTTATTTGTAAGCACCCAATAACTAAGCAGGTGACAGTTCATTTTATGAGATCTTAAGCCTCCCAAAGCCTGAGAACGCCCCTGGTTGGATTCCCTAATACAATAGAGAGACGGTATGAAAAGGAGATAATGAATTGTGGAATATTATCAGCCCATCTCGTTGCATCCTTGAATACTGCTGCCTGAGGCGGTTCCATAACCTTTGACAAGCTAGTTTACAATTCAGCAAACTACGGCTCCGTCTATTGTTACTGTCATATCAATAACCCGTTACGCTCTAACATAAGCACATCCAATTAAATGATATCCCCGTCAAGTATGTGTTGAATATTCAACTTATTTTATAATGATAGTGACTCAAGCTTAATGTAGCACTTCTTGTTATTGGTCTATCCACCCAGGGAAACACTAAATGGATTTGTCTGGCGAAGACATATTTGGTGGTACCATAAGCACCACTGATCACACAGTCACAGTGTTGAAGTGGAGTCACATACCCAACAGCCTTTTGGACTGCTTCGTAGTCTGACAGCACTATAGCTGTAGCTGTCTTTGCCTCATCTCTGAGAAGTATAATTTTGGTTTTGGGAGCCGACATGAAAATGGGAGTCGCTGCTACCCTGTTGTAGGGGGACATGGCAGGGAAGCTGTCTGATATGACGCACTGTCTGTGCCCCCCAGCATGACACATGTGCACAGACGCATCCCGTGTCCCTCTCATTGGACGGTGTAAGGTTTCCCAGCATGCCGCAGCCTTTGAGAACTGGGGAGCACCAGAAATGGTGGTGACAGCCAAGGGTGACATCACCAACAACTGGCGCAAGATACCATAGAAACATTAATAATATTTCTCTTGGCATTTCAAATAAATCTTATCAGGGGGTAAAGAAAGCTGGTAAAGCCTGTTTGGCAATTTCAGCACCACTGTGAATCCAGCAGTTCTGCTATCAATGACTCCTTAGAACAATAATACTATTAGTATTCATGATAATATAATATTTATTTATGATGCAGTTTGAAAGACATTTACAAAGCACTTAAAAAAACAGATAAGATTTTTTAAAACAATGAAACATTTAAAAGCAAGTAAAACAAGTAAAACAATTCTCCCTTGCTTCTACGTGCACTATGTGGGTTTTACATACACTATCAAATAACATAATAATAATAGTTGGAGTGGCCAAGACTCAGTATGAGACAAAGGAGCTGTTTATTTGTATTATGTCTATAGATATATGTGTGATATGTTCTACTGACCACTCTTTTCTAGATGACATCTCTCAGTAACTGGACACAGAGGTAAACAGTGACCACTTAAACCGTACCCTGAGGGGGTTGGACACTATGACCTCTCCATGACCTCAACCTGACCATAACCCTGACCTTCAGCTGACCTCTGACCTTCACACCAACTCTCGGCCCAGCTTTCACTCTTCAACCTGATGGCCTATGCCTCGCAGGCACATCTGCTTCGGGATCCAGCCTTTGAGCGAAGAGAAGAAAGACGACGAAACCTGACTCCCAGATGAAACTCAGTCAGTTTCTCAGCGATCCGCTACCGTGAGACAAATGTTGATCTTTCGTCATTGAGGGAAAGCAGCAGTGTGGCCCGCATGGGCTCCTCCCAGGATGCATCACATGCCAGCGACTGTCTCCACACTGCATAGCTCCACTGCTCATTGGTTCATAGTTTCATGGAACATTTGTCAGGCATGAAATCAGGGTTTGCAACAGTCAACTTCAATGACTATTCTTGTCTTTAATATTAAATGAGATCAAAGTTGTATTTTGTGTGATTCATTTTTAATTTGATGTAAGTGTGGGGAAATACTTCAAGATTTTGTTCTTCGCAGATTCCTTGAACTAATTAAGAGTGAGAATGACTGTCCCTGTCCCAGCCAGATATTAGGGTACAACTGAAAACTGCTACAAGATTTCATTATGATCAAACTTGATAGTATACATTTTAACAGCTGTTCTCACTTCATTAGAAACTGTGTACGTGTGTGTGGAGCAGAGGAATTTTTAAACTGTTATCTAACTATGAGATGAGCACATCTCTTGGCTTACTAACCTCCACTATTGCACGGTACAATTCATCACTCAACTGTTCAGGCAACTCAAAATGTAACCACTGCACTTGGTAACATCCCCTTTCAAAGCAACAGTCTCTAGCCATTACCATTTCACTGCCTGTGACCAAGATTGCACCGACCTCCAGCGTTCAGCACTCTGCCACGAATCAGCCTGCTGGCTCATCTCGAACACGGTGGTCTTTTTGATACATATGCCTGCAGACCGGCCCAGGAGCAAAAGCGCATAAATAAATTTCCCCTCCTTCCCCTCCCCTCCCTTTCCCCGGGTCCCTGTGACTACCATGCCTGAGCCGTACTTTTCATCCCAGCCTCTAAAATACTCCCCTGCGGCTTTTGGCTTTAGTTCCTCTGCGGCCCAAATCTCCAGACCCCAGAGCGAGCGTAGGCCTGAGTAGAGATGGGTGGTCACCAGTTAAGTTCCAGACTTTCAGCATACGGAGAAATACAAGAAAGAGAAGATTGAGAAAAAAACAGAATACCGCCGCATTAAGCAGACATCCTGTTAAAAAAGCCCTCCCTTTTGAATCCAGATGCTCATATTGCATTTGACAGTTGTTGGGCGGTAAAGTTCAGGCTTTAAAGCAAGTGGCTTTCTGTTTCTGTTTTCAACTTTAGCCTCCAACACTGTAATGAAAGCAAAACAGTAGAAAATTCCCACATTATTAAATAAAACATGTTGGTGGCCGGCGGCCAAACATTGTCACGCTACGAGGAACAGAGTATCCAATAATATTCTGTTCTGTTAGAATTTGCTGCCTGATTTGAATGACAGAGCATGTGTAAAATATTCCATGTAAGCACTGTGTAATTAGTTTGGATAAATTAAAAAGAAAGAAAATAGTGTGTATTCCTCCATGCAAACGCAACAGTTTCAGGCATTTTTCTGACGCCCGGCTAGGACACTCGTGTTGGGCTGGTTCATTTTCCTCCTTATGAAAAGAATACAGATATTTGACAAAGCGTGAATCAAATTTCAGACATGAAACAAATCCCTACCTTGCGTTTTACTGATATTATATCTGGTGTCAATGCTTCAATTAAATGCTTTACTCTCTCCAGATCAGCAATCAATTGAACAGACATGTCACCACGGTTGGTCAAAGCCCCCAGGCCAGAGTCATCAGGGTCATCCGGGGTCATCCAGGGGTCATCCAGGGGTCACCAATACAGCTCCCTGTGACCTTGGCTGAGGTTGTGTCCTAATGTGTCTGATATCACTGCAGAATAAGACCTCACAGTGACACCTTTATATTTGGTGTAGCTGTATCGCAAAAGCTTTACGATTTGGTTCTGCTTCATGAAAATACTTAATGAAATAATCAGAATGACCTTTTAGTAATAAACTGTGACATTTTCTTGTAAATGTCAGGTTTGCTACTGTACTGTAATCACATTGGTGATTCAACCTAAAACCAGTTCATGAATGCTTTTATATTTGCAGTTCCAAACACTTGGTAGGTCTTTTAGGAATAAGCAGAAGAAGAAATGCGTAGTTAGCATGAGCAGTGATAGCCACCTACAGTATCTACAGAAACTCACACTTCAAAGGGAAAAAAAAATCACGATACTGGCCACACTGCTTTGATTTATAAGTGATCTCTGTAAAGTGCAGTGCAAAAACACCACAGCAATGAGAGCTTAGAACCAAAGATGTCGCCAAAATCACAAAAATCTCCTTTAATCTTGGTGATTAAAGTTGGACATTCTTGTTTTTGTGATTTATATTTTACAATAAATAGACAGATATGTGTCTTGGTGACAACGGGGACAACAGGCACAGGGAGTTTCACAGTAAATAGTGAAACACACTAATATCCGTGCTAATGAACACGCTGATTTATGCTGGATTCATATTATAGTTGACCCCATGCCAGCGAGGACGATGTGATCGATACGAACCTGGTCTTGTGAAAACAGTGTCAGAAAACACAAATACTGCTTTACTGTCAGAATGTCCTTTTCTTCC
>CABFOS010121159.1:0-11987 GCA_900660315.1 Diretmoides pauciradiatus
CAGCGGCTCCAAGAAGAGTGAACCCCTGGGGCCTGCAGGCACGCCTCTGGAGGGACAGCTGTTAACCAGTGAGTATGCACCGCGGAGGAGAGGAGTCCGGGGAGACGAGGCCTAACACGGGCTGACTTTACTTTTGGGCCCTACTGGGCTTTGTTAAAATCGAGGCCGAGGCTTCATTGAGGCCTCTTCGCCCTGAAACAACGTGGGTCGCAGTAACTCGGCGCTGCTGGTGCCAAACGACGTACACCAGGTGGTTTGTTAGCTGACTTGTGGACGGGTTTACCTGCACTTATGCTTTATAACGACCTGATATAGTTAGAAGTTGGTTTAGTACAGACCAACACGGAGGAGGCCTGCTGTTGGTGTGACAGCTGTGACTGGGTGAGTGGGCAGAAATCCACCAGCTTGTGGCTAGTGGAGCTAGTAGCCAGCTAACACAGCACTACCTGGCTGCTGCTGCTGCTTTTGGGCTTTCTTTTTCAGAGGAGGGGGTTGTCAGTGGTCCTGTGGTCGCGTTGCTGGACATTAGCTGTTGGAAATGTTGCTCGTGTGACATGTTTAGATCTTTAGGTTAGCTGCTAACATCAGCTAGCAGCTAGCAGCTAGCCGTGCATCGGGCATTGTTTTTGTTTTGTATCGGACCAGTTTTTACAGCGTAAACAAGTGAACAAAGTAGCTGGCATTCACCCACACTCCACTACTAATGTCTGTCCTCGTCCCAGGTAATTGGGCATACCAGAAACTACTAGTTAACTAATGTGGAGGATATCACACAGTGCCTTGTTTCAGTAGTGCTAAACTACTACAGCAGTAGCACACTTCTGCACTAGTAGAACTGTTTACGTCTTGTCCTAATTAGCTCTGTGATTGGCTAAGCAAGAGCTCTGTGTAGTACTGGCATCAGCATTACTACTACTACTACTCTGGTTTCTCTTTCAGATAGTTCATTGTATGACAATCATGTTATTCTAGCTACAGTTGATAGTTGCTCAACTACTCTTCCTGTCATCCACAGTCCCAGGCATGGAGGGCGGGACCCTGAGTGATGCCAATCTGACCAACTCATACTTCAGCAGCAGCTTTATTGGGGTCAATGGGTTTGGAAGCCCCGCAGAGTCTAAATACTCTATGATGCAGGTACAGGTTTACAGGAAGTCAGTTTTCTTTGATAAAGACTGCACTGTAAAAGTGTTGGAGTGCTCACACGCTGTTTCCGTTGGTTGTGGGTGCCCATATAAATTGGATGTGTTATTTAAATGTGTAGCATTTAGATAGTTGGAAACCTATTACTTGTATTTCAGATATATTTATTCAACTACATCCACCATTTAAGAAAGTTATTACACCTTCAGATGACCTTTATTAATATCAATGCACATTAGAGTGCCTGCTCCAACCCTTGCATTCCTTGTTGCTCTCTTTAGCGAATGACTACCAGCAGCAGCTCTCCCAGTCTCCTCAACGATGGTGCCAAGAACTTCAGCCACAGTGCTCACGGTAAGACTCCATGGAGCAGCACTCAGCACTCATCCATGGCACACTGAAAGATCCAAGAGAGCAACCCGACACGGCTCCACTCCTTACCCTTTATGTTCTTCCGCAGATCCAGTGAACTCTCCTACATCTTCACTGTTCAGTGATTTTGGTGCTCTTAGCATATCACAAAGGAGAAAGGTGAGCACACCAGCATGTTTCCAAATTGACCACAGTTTGCCATATTCTTAGGTACAGTATATAGTAATTTTACATGAGCAGGTACTTGAAACTTGATTGGGATGGGTTTATTGTCTATAATAATTTGTATCATTTGTTTATGTTTAGACAAAGGAGTGATGTAACGAATTTGATGTAAATCTCGCTTACTTGCATGCTTGCCCCTGTGTTTCACCAGGCTCCTAACCCGGCAGCAAGTGAGTTCATTCCTAAGGGAGCTCCACGCATGGCCACCATGGCCCAGTCCACTGTCCAGACCTTCCCCTCGCCTCTCTTCCCACATCCTGGCCTGAGCAGCTCCACGGCTGCTGCACTGGCTCCAGGTGAGGTTCTTGGAGCTCTATGAACTAGGGAATCATCCCATTATCACCTCTTTCACACACAAATCCCGGGATTCACACAAGTTATTGAAACACGGGTCATTCCCACGTTGGAACCATTCAGACCATACTATTGTCCCAGGTCGTCGATTATTCAGACCAGACCGCACAAGACCCATATGTCAGCATATTTACATCTGTATGTATGCCCTGCATACCCGTATGCGTATGTAGGCTCGTGCAGGGCCAAACAAGTAACTGGGTGATATTGCCATAGATAATTGAATCTTTTACCGTCCTGTTAAAATTTGTTGTTTTATTTCCTCTTCCCCACGAATGGACAGAAGCTCTCTGAATTCAGAATCTTTCCAATCCTCCATTGTTATCTGTATGTTGTTGTAACGGTCCTGGTTATTGTGAACTGGCTTGCATATGAATGCGCCTCTGATCTTAACCAATGAGGTTCGCGTCCATCGCATAACCCGTGTCCCCCTCATTCATACCGCAGCCGAGCAGCATCTGACCTGCGTTATAGCCAGGTCGGAAGCAGGGTCACAGACCTGCGTCTGATAAGCCGCGTTGACCCATTCACACAAACGCTTCACACGGGTCATTGCTCTGTGTGAAAGGGGTATATGTCTGCTTTTTCAACCTTTTACATGGCTCAGTGTTGTTTTCCATCTTTAGTTCTAAAAATGTATATTCATGCTCAGGAATTCCTATAGCACTGTCTATGTGCGGTGCTGTTGAAACAACAAGATAGGTACTTTAGGGCACTTTATTCCTCCCCATGGGGGAATTATTGTGCTACAGTTGCAAGTACACAGTAGGAAACCGGTACAGAGCTAACAACATGAAGTAAAAAAGAAGGCATGGAATCACTAAACAAGCTAAACAAAACTAATAAAATTAAAAGTGTATGGAGTAAAAAGTCTCAAGTAGTAAAGTGCAAAAACAATATCTGAGGTAAACTAATAAACTAACAATAACCATATAAGCAATAGACTAATCACAATTAACTAAAACTGAACTAGATGTGTAGTAAAGTGCAGTATGCATCAGGGTTGGTCCAATGAGCGATGCCATTGTCCATCGGCGATGGACACTCCATCGGAAATAGGTGTGTGGGGGGATTTCTGCCTACTGAAATCCACTATCAGCTGGTGTTGAGCTGCAGGTGGTATAACCCACACCACTCAATGGAGTCCACTACACCTCTGTACTCAGTCTCCCTTCCCCCTTTTGATACAGTCCACAATTGCAGAGTTGTCCGAGAACTTCTGCAGGTGGCGTGATTCAGAGTTGTACTTGAAGTCAGAGGTGTAGAGAGATGAGACCATCCCCTGTGGGCCCCCGTGTTGCTAACTACAGTGTTAGATACACCGTTCTTTAGTTTGACAAACCGGCCATCCAGTCAGGTAGTCCAGGATCCAGGACACCAGGGGAGCATCTACCTGCATCGCGTCAGTTTGCTCCCAGAAGGGCAGGCCGGATGGTGTGGAATGCACTGGAGAAATCAAAGAACACCACACAGCAGACCAGAACATGCCTTGTTCTGGTCTGACACCGTCTTCACCTGCAGCCTTGCCTGGTCGTAGTCTACTCAGCTGTCTTCTAACCTACAACGCTGAGAAGATACGTGTGAAGTGGGCCCTGTAGTATTGATAGAGAGGATAGGGGGGTTGAGGAGGGGAGACGGTCAAGGAGCCAGGGGAGGCGTGGACAGGAGCCCCCACATCAAATCTATTGAAAAACAGATTCAAGTCATTCACCCTGTCCAGGTCACATAGCACATCCCAGTCCGTTGTCTCAAAGCAGTCCTGTAAAGCCTCATTAGCCTCCTGTGACCATCTCCTCCCTGTCCTTGTAGTCACAGGCTGCTGCTGGACAAGAGGCTTATACAGTGGCCTGAGGTTAACCAAGTTGTGGTCAGATCTGCCAAGGGGAGGGAGGGCTATGGAGCTGCATGCCTCCTTAACATTGGCATACAGCAGGTCCAGTCTTGTTTTCCCTGGTTGGACAGAGTGGACAGAGTCGCAGCCAGTGTGACGTGATCGCGATGAAAGCGTTTGGTTGCTATGTCTGCAGTCTCGCGGTAACCGAGTGGATGGCGTTAGTCAAGCGCGACGCATTAGCCGAGGGAGGAATGTAAACAGCCAAGACAATAACGTGGGAAAACACTCTTGGCAGATAGTATGGTCGTAGACTCACAGCGAGCAGTTCAATGTAGGGCTGAAATGGCAAAGGATATGCGTTATGCAGCGCGTCTGATCCAGGGTATAAACTGTCGTATCAATGGTTTTACAAATTCATGCCGTCCTCCTCGTGTGATAGTCATGTTAACCAGTCAGATGAGCTGTGCTTCTCGTGTACCAGTCACGCTCACCAATCAGAAGTGGCCCGAGGTGACTGCGTATACATCCACCAACAACAAACACGAGAAACCCAAGGAAAACGTTACATTCATGGTGCAGAAAAAGGGCCTCCACTGAGCCAGAAACATTTTATACATATGTTGTTCATTGTTGAAGGGAGCCTGAGACCCAAGAATTTCACTGCCAGCGACTGCTTCTGTAATTGTTGCGCATATGATAAATGAAGAACTTGACTTTACTTGATAAAACACCACAGTGTATGGTCACATGTTTTAAATCTATTACACAGTGAATATTGGAACTGAAGCTTGACTTTAAAAAATAACATCGCAAATCAAATCGCAATATGTCAATATGGCTCTAGTTCAATGTCTGGGCTGCACATGGGTCCTTGACCGTAATGTGACCGGGATTGCACCATTTGTTGTTACTGTTAGTGACAATAGCGAGTCCCCCACCTTTCTTCTTGCTACAGCAGAGCTCTTTGGCTACTGGGCTCCTTTCAAGCATTTTGTGTGGTTGAGTGCAGTGTTTCCTGTATGCACATTTTACCTGTCAACAAAGTTGGAAGAAGTGTATGTTTTCACCCCTGTCTGTTTGTTAAGAAGATATCTCAAAATGTTAGTAATGGATGTGGTGGACAGATATCCCTTGGCCCAAGGATCAGAAGATTAGATTTTGGTGATGATTAGGAGCTGGGATTTCTGCCATTACACAGTTTCTGTTCTTTAGCCTCATCTATTATGCTGCATTCATGTGCTGGTGGGAAATTTCAACATCCAGCACTTCCAAGTCTCCTGTTAAACAGTGTTGCAAATCCAGAACACAAACGATAAGCGAACATAAACTGTTACAGAGGCAGCGGTTCTGCAAGGTGTGAATTGTTTTGTTTTGGTGGTTTCCACTCTACCGACTGCCTTCTAGATTTATGTAATATTTCCTCTTGTCCCCAACTTTTAGGCATGTCTCTCTCTGCCGGATCTTCTCCCCTCCACTCCCCGAAAATCACACCCCACACCTCACCTGCCCCTCGCCGGCGCAGCCATACCCCCAACCCTGCCAACTACATGGTGCCCACCAGTGCATCTGACCAGGGCCCTCACATTATCCAGAAAGAGACTGTGGGGGGGACCACTTACTTCTATACTGACAACACCCCGGCGCCAATGGCTGGAATGGTACGTGTGTCTTGGCTCTGCATTGTACTCAGGAAATGTTTGTGGATCAACACTCGAGTCTTGATGTGATCAGAATGCAGTTATTTAATGAGAGACCATCTTCACTTGAGAAGTCACAAGCTTATAGTTGAAAAACAACATATTATAAACTGGTAGTTTTGATTTCTCCATAAATAGGAAGTTGTGTTTTTCTGGTTTCCTTGCAGGTGTTTCCTACCTACCATATCTATCCCCCTACTGCACCCCATGTGGCTTACATGCAGCCGAAAGCCAACGCCCCGTCCTTCTTCATGGCTGATGAACTCCGACAGGTATCTCCTGCTCCTCCTCCTCCTCCACCATCCTCCTCCTCCTCCTCCTCCACCACAGAAGTCAGTCTCTAAACGCTTTGCTCAACTAGACTGAGGACAATCTCCCAGGTTTCATTGTTAAAACTGAGTGGAAACAATTAGAGTTTAGAAAAACCTGCATTCCAGAACCAATCAAAAGTCCCTTCATATTGGGGCAGTGACATGCAGAAGTCGTGTGACCTTGTAAACACTCGTACCAGCAACGTCTTTCTTGTCCGAGGTTAAACTTTTTAAACAAAGTCGCTGTAAACCCTTAATTGCATCAATCTTCTGTACTGAGCACACATTTGATAAAACAGAATCAAATAATCTAACGTTGCTCGGGACATCCATTTTCAATGTTTTAAAAAGCTCTCCCCGTGTTACAAAGCAATCTTGGAACCCAGAGTTTATTATGGATAACGATAGTAGACTCTGGGGGCAACGCCCACTGTGTCTGGGTTGTCCGGTCTAGCCAGCGGATCCGAAGAACGACTTCCTCTTCTGGCCGCCGGTCATTTATATCAAACTTTTGCCATACCCTGTCAGCAAGCTAACACATCGCGTTTGTCAAGCAAATGACAAAGCAATCGGACTGTAAAACGGCCAGCGGATGCCCGGCGCATGGAAGAGGAAGTCGCTATCCGCGGGTCATTTTACAGTCTGATTGCTTTGTTTAACGTATTGACAAACGCGATGTGTTAGCTTGTTTGCTGACAGGATATGGCAAAAGTTTGATATAAAAAATGACAGTAAAAACTAAATGACCGGCGCCTGGAAAAGGAAGTCTTTATCCTGATATCGTGGCTAGACTGGATAACCCAAAACTAGTGGCTGTTGCTCCCAGAGGCTCGGGCGGTCATTAAACTGGGTCATTATCCTCTGGGTTCCGAGATTGGTTACAAAGTGATTTGCTATATCTCCAGTTTGTTTCCGTTAAAATGTAAGGGGTGTAGACATATGTCATATGTCTATGGGCGTAGGTTTGTTAGCTGCCATTCTCGCCGCCGTTCTAGCAACTAACTTACATTTAGAAAGCCCCAGACGATTGGTAGGCGGCGAGACCTCCCATCATCTGGTATCGCGAGACTACCTCTACCATTACTACATATCCCTTCTCCCTTGTCTTGTTTGGTGATATCTGATGTCATGTCCTCTTGTCGTCTGCTCCAGGAGCTGATAAACAGGCATCTGATAACCATGGCCCAGATTGACCAATCAGAGAACACAGGTAAAGCATCTGCTTTGCTGTGATTGGTCCATTGATACAGGTGGTTGTAGTAGGGTTGTTGTTGGTTTGATTATTCCCCTGGGTATGCAGTGGAGTGAGGCAGGTTTGCACCAAACCTAATGATTATAATTCACAAAAGAGCTCTTGATTGGACAGGAAAGCTTTTGACTGAAAGCTGCAGCCTCCACAGGGCATTGGTTTATTTCATCATGTGTCAGTGGTTGGGCGTTGTATTTGTGTGTCAGTCCATGTATGTCTTTATTTATTTTTTATTATGAGGGTGCCTGGAACCAGACACAGATTTTAGTTTACTACAACTGTGAAAACAAATCATCTGTGAAAACATAAATGCTTTGTTATGGGAAACAACCTACATGGCAAATTTTTTTTAGCTTGTGTTTTGCTGCGTTTGTGTGTGTATTTTGAGTCTGCGTTGTTTTTTTCTCTTCTCTGAAAGCACTTCTATCTTTGGCAGGTGTACCATCTGAGGTGGACAGCTACCACAGCCTGTTCCCCCTAGAGCCCCTCCCCCCCCCCAACCGCATGCAGAAGACCAGCAACTTCAGTTACATCACTTCCTGTTACAAGGCGGTCAACAGCAAAGATGACCTGCCTTACTGCCTGAGGAGGATACATGGTGAGAAATGAAGTCATGTTTCCTTTTTAAGGAGACTGAATCTTAACATCTATTATTTCTTAAAATAAGTGATGAGCGGCTGCATTCACAAAACACGTTTCACAATAATATGAGATTATTCTTAGTAATGGCCGGTATAAACTGTATAAACAGTACACCGGTAGAAATATGCGCCACGCTACTATTTGTACCACTAGACAATGGATTTTGATTAATACGTAGAGCTCTTCCTTAGGTTCAAGGTTCAAGGTTTTTGTCACATACAACATTCCCATAGAAATTTGCAGTGAAATTAGGGCCGCAGCCACTCCAAGGCTATATGAGACAAACACATCACAACAAGACAATACAGTGACAAGACAGCAAGACAACATATCAATAGCCTAACCAGGTAAGTAAACTTAGGTAGGTAGACTTAATAAAGTGATAAAAAATAAGAATAAATAATAAAAAATCAAATGAGTAATAAAAAGTGATAAGAATCAAATAATGGCATAAGGTGTGGGCAGTATAGCAATACAGCGATGTAAGCATTGCCTGATTGCATTCTTAGGCCAATATAAATACGTTGGTGAGTACTCTGCCTTTTAACGTGCCAACAAATGCACATGTTTAGTGCGAACACTGCCAGCGAGACACATGAAGGACTCGTTCAAAAGAAGGGTGCAACATCCATAGTTTTTGGACCTGGTTCGATTTAAGAAGTCGGACCACGAACAAACTATGTCGGGCAGCAGTTGTTGCCAGAGGCGGTAATACAAGCAACCTATTCTATCACTTGAAGACTAAACATGTGCGCGAGTATGAGGAAAATATGAGTATGCACCCAAAAACAAGAGAGAGATGGTGAAAACGTTTGATTGTATGTAATGTAGCAAGAATTTCACCCAGACAAAACCAAAACCCGGAGTTCTACAGCAGCTGTTGTAAGAAAGTTGAGCAAGAACTTACATATTTATGTAACCTTTTACTTGGAAGTGTTGTGAATATGATTCAGATGAAGTTTACTCTTTTTTAGTTTGTAGTTCTGCAAAATAACAATGCACTTAAAATATTCCACTTCAGTTCAAGATATATAATGAAAATCACATTAAATAATTAAATTCATGTTCATTGCATTGAACTGCATGGTAATATAAGGTACAATAGATAACCCTTCATTTGTTTCAGATCTCATTTTGTGTGAAATTTTCATCAGCATTTGCTTTTTATCATTAAAGTAAACAACATAATCGTGTATCCTAATGGCTCAATAGCATTATTTCATCACAATATGTCTGTATCGAAAGCCGCTAAATGATGATGTTGAATTATTCGGCAGCTCTAGTGGGCAACAAGATATAGTGATACTGTTTGATATTTTTAAACCTCTTTCTTTCTTACTGTCAGTGTGTTCATGGTGTATCCAGAAATGACGTTTAATCCTCTGACTCCGATGTTCAGGGTTTCGCCTTGTTAACACCAAGTGCATGATGCTGGTCGACATGTGGAAGAAGATTCAGCACTCCAACTCTGTCACACTGAGGGAAGTCTTCACCACTAAGGCCTTTGGAGACCACTGTGAGTGTTTCTGCGATTCTGTTTAATTCAGTGTACCATTAGACGCACAATACATTAGACCTTATCAGGGTTCCCACTTGAAAACCTGGAAACTCAGAGACTAGATTTCCAGTTATGGAAAACCTGGAAAATTGATTAAAATGACCAAATATCCTGGGGGGGAAATCTATGTTGTCCTGGAAATTTTTGATTGTATTTTAGCCCCTCACTCAGATCTCCTATGTAAAGCTGGTGTGTATTTTGTTAGAAGCTGGTAGTAGAACTATAGCAGCACTGCCAAGTTTGAGAGCTTGTAAGTAAAAAAACAAACCAGTGCTGGTCACGTCTAACAACAAGAGGAGGCCAGATGACCTTATTGTCCAGTTAGTAGTGATGTGTGTAGCAGTCACCTGTAATGAACCTGAGACACTTCGTCATGAACCTGTATCATTAAATAAGGAGGAACAAAACTGGACTTGAATGTGTCGATACTTAGAACTACCGGTAAATGATATGACTGTTTGTGAGCAAGTGCTGTCCTGGATTGTCAAGAAAAACTCCTGGAAAAGTCCTGTAAATTTATTTCTCAAAAGCAGTGGGAACCCTGCTTATGAGAATGCTAGAGATGAAGCTGTTGTAGAGGACGCGGTTGGCTGCTACACTATCGTTTACTATCTATTCGTTTCTGATATATTAGTCAATAAAGAATCGACAGCAGCATAGGTGGATGTTAAATGCATGAATAGGCACATCTGAAGAGACTACTGCTGTGCATGTCGTTTGCTAAGCACTAACTACTGCTTTCTTTCTTTTTGTCACAGCGTTGGTGTTCTCCTATGACTTCCATGCGGGTGCAGAGACCATGTTCAGCAGGCACTTCAACGACCCGACAGCAGACTCCTACTTTACCAAGCGGAAGTGGGGTGAGTTTGTCCTTCCTCCTTCCCTTTCTCACATCAGTCCCCCTTCACACCAACATAGACCCAACAACACCTCCCCACTTCACACCTTTTTTTTTTCTCGGTTTATTTTCTGGGTTGTGAATGAGAGCAGCGTCTACATTTAGATGCGTAACGCCTCGCCTGGGTTGCATCTGTGCTTTGGCCTTGTTGCTTCCAGTTAAATCTAGGATTGACTTTAAAATTCACATTTCTTATAAGGCCTGGCACAACTATACATCAGTGAATTGTTGACTCAAGAACTTCTGTTTGTGCCTCATTGTAAATTCAAATCTAGAGAATGCTTTTACTGTTGTGGCCCCTGGGCTGAATAGACTGCCCCGTGGTGTCACGTCAGCCAACTCTATTGAATGTTTTACGCAACGCCTTAAAACCTTTATTCCCTGGCTCTCTGTTGATGTTACATGTCTATTTCATGTATGCTCTTGTCTGTGCGTCATTTTTTTGTTTGTTTATTGGTTTTGTGAAGGACTTTGTAACTGATTGTGAAAGGTGCTATTTAAATGAATATTTACTTATTTAATCTGTGTCAGTCTTTAGCATGATGTGCACTTGATTCATTTTGCCAGACATGCATTCAGTCATTGAGTTGGAAACAGCAATTTGATAATACGAGATTGCATATATCGAATCACAAAGTAAGTTAGAATATCTACTTCCAAGTTTGGTGTGTATGTCTGAGGTCTCTGGTG
The DNA here is from genome assembly GCA_900660315.1 of Diretmoides pauciradiatus. Taxonomy (NCBI): domain Eukaryota; kingdom Metazoa; phylum Chordata; class Actinopteri; order Trachichthyiformes; family Diretmidae; genus Diretmoides; species Diretmoides pauciradiatus. Next base: position 10,974 of record CABFOS010121159.1, read on the forward strand.
TCCTGGTCTGACAGTTGGTTGTACATGTGACTGAGGAGATTTTGGAGGAAACTGTGGCTGAAAGTGATCCTAAGCCAGGTGTGGTGAGGCCCCACTGTACCTGCAGGAACACAGACAGAGGAAGCAAAACCGCTCTGACCCAGTCTAGGCTTTTGCTATACACCGTACCGCAGTCTCATAGCAGCAGTCGATGGCAGACACCGACATCAAACCACAGCATGGGAATTACGCAGAAGCTTAAGGGTTTCCTAACCTCACACATGTTAAAAATACCCACATATCACTACGGTTGGGTACCGAAACCCGGTACCAATATGGCACCGGTTCCTGTACGATCGGTATCTACCGGACCGAACAGTAACGCAGTTTTCGGTGCTTCGTTACGGTGCCACTTAACTATGTGGGCTGTCCATGTAAATATTTGCTCTCTGGTCTGAAACGTACGGAGCCCGGGAGGTGACATGGACATACATTTTTCTTAAAGCGGGCGTGCGTTTTATAAAGCACACGCACGCTTTTGTAAATCGCACACGCGCTTTAAAATTACGTCCATGTCACCTACGGACGTTACAGGAATCAGAAGCATCACCGCCCGTTCCATCGCGAGTTGATTCATTGTTGTTTATGAAAGTGAAATAGCTCCACATTGCTTCGTCTCCTTTCGGTTTGGTTTCTCTGCTACCGTCTTTCTAGAAGCGATGTGGAGCGAGAAGGTGGAAGGACAAATGTCAAGTTCTGATTTGTCTTAGCAATAAAAAAGCCGTTCTTTAATGTGTTTTGTGTTTTTTGGCTGAACCGACAACTTTCGCCTCTGTGATGCATTCAAGTGCACCTCGGAAATTTGGATGCAACTTTCACTGTAATGCATTGTGATGCATTCAAGTGCGCCTAGGAACAGAAAAGAGCTCTCCATGCACCAAGAGGCATGAGGGAGAGCGCACACGGTCCAGACACATGCGAGGTTTCGAGATAGTCTTGTTTATAAAGTATTGGTTCTGGCTCCGTTTAGGCACC
>CABFOS010121163.1:18853-31658 GCA_900660315.1 Diretmoides pauciradiatus
GAGAGACACACAGCGGGGGGGGAGAGAGAGAGAGAGAGAGAGAGAGAGAGAGAGAGAGAGAGAGAGGGAGAGAGTTGAGCCAGAGACAGAAGGATTGTACTGGCTCTGAGCCTTGGGCTGCCATGCTGAGTAAAATGCATTAAAGATGCTGCATTACAATATGTAATGTCAATATGTTATGTGTGTGTGTGTGTGTCTCCAGCAAATTGTCACATCTGTCACCACCAATTTCTTCTTCGTCACCATTACCAACTTCATTGCAGAAGTAGTGTGTGTTTATGCACGCCAACGTGTTTGCGCGCTGTGTGTGTGTGTGTACACATACACTCACCCTCACTTTATTAGGTAGGTACACCTATCGAGTACCGGGTAGGACCCCCTTTTGCATTCAGAACAGCCTGAATTCTTTGTGGCATGGATTCAACCAGGTGCCCTTCTGCACACCACTGTTTTAAAGAGCTGTTATTTCAGCATTTGGAGCCTTTCTGTTAGCTGTCTGCCCATTCTCCTCGGAGCTCTCTCATTAACAAGGTGTTTTTGGCCCACTGGATGTTTTTTGTTTATCACAGCATTCTCTGTAAACTCTACCGACTGTAGTGGTGAAAATCCCCGGAGGGCATCTGTTTCTGAGATGCTGGAACCACCACGTCTGGCACCGACAATCATACCACGGTCAAAGTCGCTTAGATCACGCATCTTGCCCATTCTAACGTTTGGTCAAACATTAAAACTAAACCACTTCAACATGTCTGCATGCTTTATATACAGTATTAAGTTGCAGCCATGTAATTCGCTGTGTGAAGGAGCAGGCTATTTGTCTTAACAAGCAGGAGTACCTAATAAAGTGACCGGTGTGAGTGTATCTGACAGCAGAATAGTGGTGTCTTTTCTATTAATACTGACCTGTCACACACTGACACAGTGACAATGACATTATGTTTAGTCAAAGCCTGTCACTCGGCCGATTGCACTAGGGTTGCAAGGTTAGAGCTGCAGAACACACACATACACACACATGCAAACACAGAGTTGTGGGGAAAGAAGAGCTGGGGGGCAGAAGCGAGTGGGAATGAGAGAGTGACTGAATAGGAGAAAGAGTGAGAGGGGCAGTTGGGTGGGGGAGAAGGGGTTGGATAAGAAAACACCCAAGCAGCTCTCAAGGGACTTTGGCTCTCGGAAACAATCACATTGGCCTCACAAGTGTCTCATCTGCAGTGGAAAATGAATAAATTAATAGGTGAAGTAAAAGGCCTCCCGTGGGCAGGGTCCTGGGGCCATCTGTGAACGCCATCAGTATGGTCCCAAACCTGCTGTTTCCCCACTGAACCAACATGTCAACCTGGAGATTTACCGCCACATGGAAAGCGCGCACACACACTCACAAACACACGCCCATGCACACACCCTCACACACACACATTCATACAGAAGAGTGTCTACGTGCCAACATGCGACAGCGTGCACAAACACAAAAACGGAAGCAAGAGTTCACACTCTCGCTGAGCTCAAACACACACACACACACACATGCATGTCGCACACACACCTGCCGGGTCCAGAGATTTACACCAGTTTGGAAAGACAAGCATCAACCAATAAATAAATCCATTTTCCTAGTGGCCTGTTGACCTCACGCTCTCTCTTTCTCTGTCACACACACAACAGCAAGGGATCAAGGTCAGACAGGGATGAGCAGAAGGTCAGGAGGAGGTGAAGCTGGGAAACTGGCGAGGTGTGAGTGTGTGTGTGTGTGTGTGTGTGTGTGTGTGTGTGTGTGTGTGTGTGTGTGTGTGTGCAGGCGGATAAAATGTGTGTGGAGTTTCAGCCCTCCACTGTGGCTGGGGGTTAGCAGTGTGACGCCGCCAGTTAAGCCTCCCTGTTTTGGCACTCAGGTCGTGAACTTTGACCCCATCAGACCCTTAGAGACAGGGCGGTCTGGTTAAGTGGGACTATGGCCACTAATTGAAATAATTTCCCATCTCCTTCTTGTCAGTCTCTTCCCAGCCCACCAGGATAATCAATGCGGCTCAAGGAGAGTGTGTTTGGGTGCCATTCTACCATTGTTAAGTGGAAATAGCCATGGACAATTGCTACCCCTACCATCCACTGTCCTCCCTGCCCCCTCTTCCACCCCCCACCCCTTCACATCCTTTCTCCCCGCTTCCCTCTCCCGTCCCCCCTCCTCTGGAGAGCTGAACACAATGGGTCTTTAAGAAGATACACAGATTCAGGGGGTGTGGGTCGGCAGTGTTCTCTTCTTAAGACTAGGTCACTGATTGTAAGCCTGAGTGGACCATCATCACCATCGGGGTGATCTGGACTAGTCAGGGCCAATATGGCGCACTTGGGACCAGCAGTTGGCAGATTATCCTGTGGAAAGAACTATCAACTATCTCCTCCATGTTTGTTTTGCCTCTCAATGGTCATATGGTTCAACCGTCCTTTTCCTATCTACGTGAGTGGTCATGTTTTCATGAGATTTCCAAAATGTGACACAAGATGCTGAGAGAATTTGTTAGCGTGTGATCCCTCATCTGCATGTCTGCACACCTTTCTGACAGCAAGGCAACGATTTACTCAAGCTCAGTCATTTAGTCTGAAATGACTTGTAATCTGACCAAAACTCTAGTTTGTCAGCTCCTTTTCCTCTCACCCCCTCAGTCCTCTGCATCTCCCTTAGTCCCAAGCCAACACACTTCACACTTCTCTTGTCCTCCTCCTTTTCCCTCCTTTGCTCCTCCTCCACTAACAACAAGCCACAGTTCATGCTTCACTCGCTCTCCATCAGACAATAACTTCCCTCATTGTTTCTTTTTCACTGGCCCATTTCCACATTGTGCAGTATCTCCTGTGCCAGGCTTCACTCATACTAAATCCCAGGCTATCATTGCATAAGCCATTGAAATGACAAAACATGCATTTGTTACAAATTGAGATACTTTTCACAGCTGGATACTTCCACTACATTCTATTAGCAACCTTGCAGCAGTCAGTTATTGTAAAATAATATGCTTGTTTAGCACTCCGATGGGATTACAGCAGTTGACATTATGCTATTATTTCTGTCTTTCCAAATGAGAAATGTGGGAAATGAGATTTTAATGATTTCATGATTAGTATCGTAGAATGCTGCATGGCTCCAGTGATGACGGATAATGTCTCCAGAATGTGTTTAGAATGTTTAATATGCGGGTGACGTATTGACTTTCATTGCATATTATAAGGAACTAAAATTTTTACTGAAGCCTTCTACAATACAGCCTACTGCAATAAATATTCAGACAAATCTGCTATAACCACAGCCCTTAAATGTTCCCTGCTGGTATTTGTCCTTGGTGTGAATACAGACTGTACAGTCTTAATCATCTGATTCCTTTCCATGAGCAGATCCCTCGCCCAAAAAAACGATCTGTACTTTCCCCCGCTGCCTAAAACAATAACCCCACCAAATGCATCTCCGAGCCAGCTTTAGAGCAATCCCTCTTCAACGTTTGAAGTGTTTATGGACATTAATGATCCAAAATTTCAAAAGAGCAACACATGTTTGGCGTAGTGGAGCACTTGGGCAAGAGGAGAAAGTATGTTTCAATGGAAAACGTTTCATCAGAAGCATTGTGTTGTTTTATAGTGAGGGATGTGAGGGTTGTGTGGTCTGGGTCGGGTGAGTACTCCCGGGATGTCATAACAACAACTGTCCGACCACAGAGACATTCAAGAGCTGAAATGAAAAACAGGTGCTTAAATAGAAGCAAGAGCATCTGGGCATGCACATCCATCTAGAGATATCATGCCATGCTCCTGTGAAATCTGCTAGATGTGTGTCAACCCCTTTTAGTGATATACAGTGATATGGAACACACACACACGAATACACCCACACACACTCTTACCTTTAATTGATCAGACATCAGTTTGAAATCTACTGACAACATACAAGGCATATAACAACAACAACAACAACAACAACAACACACACACACACACACACACACTGTATGACACAATGCACTGTATGATAAAGTTACACTGAGGAGAACCAAACCTCTGAGTGACGGCAGGAAGACAGAGAAGGACAGAGAGTGAGACAGACAGATAGAAAGTGCAGAGGAAAAAGACAGTGCTGTGTTCTACCACAGAGCTCTTGTGGCCGTCTAGGAGGACCGAGCCAGATGTAAATGATTTATACTGCCTCTTTTTGTTCTCCACTCAGCTTACATGATTTTGGAAACTTGTGCTCCGCTCGACCATATACTCAACCAACAGACCAGGGAATGAACCCTGCTTCCTATCTCCAACCAAGAGTAAGAGCTCATCTGTGGATAGAGTGTGTTTTACATGTTCTGCATTGATCGTTGGCCAAGACAAGCAGAAGGTCAGTCAGTTCAAGGGACTGATTCTCTGTCCATCTAACCTCACTCCCTTTAAAGCTGCCTTTGTCTATATCTGTGTTTATTTTTTTCTCTCTCTCTGTCATTCTCTCTTTCTCTCTCTGATCTAGATGGATCTATTTATCTACAGCATGTATGTCTGTGTCTGCATTTGTGAGATGGCCGACAGAGAGACTCCTGGAGATCTCTGACAGACACATCCAGACAGAGAGAAGAGAGAGAGAAACCACACATAGGAACATGTTTTCACCACACATCATTCAGCCTCCATGAGTCCACACTGGAACTATGTGAAAGGCTGAGCTTGTGCTCCAAACACCGATCGGTCAGGTCGATATCTGTTTGGGGAGGATGCAGTACCGTTGCTAGGGTACAAAGTAATTTTGAGAGCTTAAATTTAATCTAAATGAGGAGTGAAAGATAAAAAAACAAATATTCAAATGGCAGAGGACACATCCTGATCTCTAAGTCTGTGGTCTCTTCTTCCCCCATCACTCCAACCATGCTTTCAGCAAACTCACACACACAGTGGCAAGCAATACTCACTCCATTGCTCCTTCCAAACTCATGCTTATCTGTCATAGTCTATTTATTGTAGAATGTCATGAAAACCAGAATTTTCTACACAAACACCATAAAAATAAGGAATCCCACCCATGTTTACCCAGAGTGTTATGAAAGTACATGAAAATAATAAGGGGCAGCACACTTTCGACTTGTCGACCCATTTCATGTCTCAATAAAGGCAAGTGCCACTGAAAGCACTTACAGCAAGCACACGCTGCGATGAAGTCATTGCTCATTGCATTGCAGAAAATACCATTCAAAGGCTGGGATGTACATGGGGACAGAGTAGGTTTGGCTCCCCATCAGATGAAAACACAGCTTGCTGAATCACTATCTGAGCATCTTGCCTTCCATAAAGCTGCATGGGGCTCATCAATTACCGTGCAGCACTTTAACTCGTAAGACTGTTCCTGGGAGCCCTGATCTAATAATGTTGTGGCATGTATGTTCCCCTTTCCTCAGATGGGTCAGGATACAACTAGATGGGTGGCAGGGATCTCATGGCCAAATAGCTCATAGACCTAAGGGAGGCCAAGTCCTCGAGGTTATGTACTGTACTGTAAATGGCTGTCTCTTTCCTTGATGACCGTGTCTCCTTTGTGTCTCCTCTACATATTTCATTATTCTGCATAGTACAGGTTTCTCTCTCTGTCTGTCTTTCCCCCCTCCTCTGAGAGGGATGAAGTATTTGTTTAGGCAGACTCAGTGAGCTCACAGTCACAGAGAGAGGGAGCAAGCGCAGCCATCCAAACCGCATAGTGGGACATCACATTGCATTTTATTACACTGTACCACACGACGTGAATTACACTGGATACAAACAGCCCATTACCTGCATTACATGTGGAATGACTGCATGGGTTTTGGAGAACAGAAGCACCAGTTATTCATTATGTTGAGAGACAACAAATATGACTGAAAGACCTACAGTAGTCTCACAGGACAGTAAAGAACTTCATACACCAATAATAGTGTGTACAGTCCATAAACAAAATACAATATATAATATATAAACTCATTTACAGCTGATATGCAATTAATGAACTCATATATGTTGGTATGATGTACTGATATGATACACTGTATTTGATAAATGCATTAACAACTGAATGTTTGGATAATATGTATAGTTCTGATACTTCACAGCGTCCTGTGTGTCTCTGTGTCATTGTGTCTGCCAGTCAGCAATCAAGAGTGAGTGATGATGAAACCCTTGGTAGGTCTGACCTTCAGCGATCTGAAAGAGTTCCCCTGGCTCCCTCATCACACTCTACACAACCTCTGTCTCTGCCTGTCAACATCAGCTCATAAAGGAAGAGCCATCAATGGGCGACAGCACATACAAACGCACAGACACTCACAAACACACAGCAATACCTTACAATGGCAAGCATGAGCAATTTGCTCAGTGGTTAGAGTTTAGAAAGCTGCAGGCACAGCTGAATAGCACCATTTTCCAGGTAGGCTAGCTAAAATAAACAACATTGATATGGCTGGCAGAGACAAAAGGCAGATTCCTTAAGTATGAATGTGTTCTGCAGGGAACGGGAACAGTGCTAGGCTTGTTCTGAGTGCAAAATGCCCACTATCAGCCAGCTACTCCGGCCCTCCATCCCCCTCTAGTCCTGCATTGTCCTCTCTGTCCCATTTCCTGGAAACATCCCCTCCTAACACACAGTCATCCGCTAGCCACATCCATCCATCCATCCATGCCCTCACCTTATTTTCACTCTGCCAGGAACTGACCAGAACTGACCAGAAAGGCCCTGCTGACTCACTACCCTGACCCCAGGAAGAGCTCTCTCTGCTGGGATGTGTCACTGTAGGGGACCGACCCACTGCCTGGAAGGCATGACATCAGGCTTTGATCCATGCTAACACTCACTGTCCAACTATTTTAATCGTATGCCCAACTGTGGCTTTCACTGCTTGGACAGGAGTAATTGTCTGATATGGTTTTATCCTCTGTATGTTTCTGTTAATGAGACCATGAAAAAAATAATCCAATCACAAAAAAGGTATTACTATAAATTGAATGATGCGTTTAAATCATCTATAATCATTCGTTTATTTTAAACAGGTCTGTACTTCATCACCATCCTCCTTATTCAGTCAGAAAATGCTGAGTGGGTGGAAAAATTCCAAGCATTTATGGAAAATTGCTGAAACAAGATGCGGCATATGACCAAAGACAACCTTGTAGACAAGCTTACATAATGGCCTGAATGGCATACTTATTTGTGTTATCCAGTGCTGTTATTCTATTTCTGTGAGAGCAGCGGAGACAGCGTGAAGAAGGGAGTGTCCATGCAAAAATGCTGCCAAGGTAATGTCCGCAAAGCCTTTCTGGAAATGATAAACAGTGAAGGTATCCACACTATCACATCTCTCAAAGGCATAATATTTGTCTCACTTACTGCCAAATTGACTCTTCCCTGTCTCCTTGCGTAGTATCTTTTGGGGCATCTACTGCACACTTCAAACAAATGTCTAAACCTATGGTAAAGATTGATTCAAGCTTCCCGTCTGTGAATACTATTTACAACCTGTTTTCCATCAGTTTGTCTTGCACCGTGATTGCACGCAAGATTAGATTAGGAATCCTTTTAAGTCATAGACAGAAGCAGCACTGCGATCTACAGTACCATGCTGTGCATGTGTGTTGTTTGTGCATTCTGGTTGTCTATTTTAACTAGACAAGTGTGTCTCTCTTTCTTTATGTAAACATATGCATGTGCGGAATAAATGTTGAATATCCATACATGACCTTAACAGCCCACCACGGGAGGATAAACTGTACATGACTATGTCCGTCCTCTTCATGGGCGCCGGTGTGTCTATGCATCCTCAGATCATAGTTTACAGTAGAATATGATCTGTTTGGACCTGAGACAGCTCTGTGGTCCAGTCCAGCCTCGTCCTCCAACCCCCTCACCTTCCCTTCTCCCTCCCTCTCTCTCTCCCTCTCTCCCTCCCTCTCTCTCTCTCTCTCTCTCTCCATATCACTGACTGTAGCCCCACTGCTGGCAGCCCTGTTGATGTAGAGGGACAAGTCAACAAATCAACTGCTTCCTATGACAAACTCATCACACAACGCTCAAACTGTACTGGACTGACTCATCCACACATAGACAGTTAAGTTTGCACAGACACACACACATACACAGATTGTACAGTGCACGCACATGCATTTACTTGTACATGCCTTTAATATACTGCATGGCTTCACCTTTCACACCACAGCTCGGTCAGTGATGTCTGTGTGTATTTATCTATGTGTGTCCGGCGCTAACATGCAGCAGTCAATCAGTTCACAGCCAGCAGCTTGGCGGCTGCCTGATTTAATTTTTCAAAGGCTAAGAATAGACATTTACAGGTTTCCCCCATGCCAAACCAAACATGCACACATTTTCACAACAACAACAGGGGCTCAGATCACGGACTGCTCCCCAGAAGAAGCCAGTACTTACTCAATAAGGTATTGGCTAGGTGGGACTAGAGTCTGTTAGCTGCAAGCAGGCACCAACCTGCCAGCTTATCTATTACAGTGTACAGTATATCTGTGTAGTGTATATCTTACTCACTGCTTTGAAATGTACCGTATACCTGTCTTACTCTCTAACTACCCATATATCCACAGCTGAACATGAAAAAATGTACTGTCGGTTAGAGAAACCACACAGCTTCATAATGTGGTGTGTAAATGTCTGATGTGTTTAATCAGCAGGCAGCACATGTAACTACTCATGTTTTAATGGCTAAGCCAATTGTTTGGAGAGAGCTCAAAAGTACATTTTTCCATGGATTAAAAATACTTACATAAGAGCATTGGGGAAGGCACAGTATGTTTGCCATATCAGCTAACAGGGTGGAAGGGATATGCATGTACCATGAAATAGCCACTAATGATAAAGGCCTGTTGGAGGCCTGAAGGGTAAAAACTGGGTCATGTCTCTGTCAAATGAGAAGTATTGGGGAGATGGATGCGTGTGTTTAGAGAGAGAAAAAACAGAGCGGTTGTAATAATTCACCCAGTCATTCTGTCGCCCCAGAAAATGATGGCTTTATAGGCTACCTGTCAACAAGTACTGCCTCTGGAAGAGATACTGTATCAGAAAGCTGTGTGTGTGTGTGTGTGTTAGTGTGCATGTTTGAGTGTGTGTGTGTGTGTGTGTGTGTGCATGTTTGAGTGTGTGTATTACAGCGGGTCATGGTCAACGACAAATCACAATCAATTAGGGTGTGTGCTGACATCTCTGGGTAAAGGGTCTTTCTCTTAGACAAGGACACAACTATAAAACGGACAAACATGAGGCAGGTGTCCAAAAGGCCCAAGTAACAAACTTTCCAATAATGTGCATAAATGGTAATAGAATGCAACATCTCTTATTCTTTGAAGTCTGTGGCTGATGGATTATCAAAGCCTCCCATTTGGTGAAGCATTAATGCTTAACCTTGAAGAACGGCCTGCGCTGTGTCACCTGTGTGTGTGCATGTGTGTGTGTGCACGTGTGTGTGTGAGACAGAAAGAGAGCAGGGGCCTCTCAGAGTACTAATGACAGCTGATGATAGGCTGAGACGAACAGCTCTATGACTGATGAAAGCTGCTGCTCTGGGAGAGAGAGGTCAGAGAGTGGCGGGGTGGACCAGAGCACACAACAGATAACACTAATGACACGGCTATTTCACCATTTAACACTCACTTGGCCAACAAACAATAATGGTGGCCGCTAAAATAAAGGTTACACCTGACTCATTTAGGGATATAGCAAAAGCAGTTTTTGGCAGCTCTGTTATTGTGTGTTGAGCATTTTCCTGTCATGGTTTAGGTCATCAACTCCTACAGGGCATGGGGAATACCAATAAAGACAAAGCCATTCTGAGTGATGCCATTCATCCTATGGTGAAACATTTCTGAGCTGATGGGAGTGGTTGCCTCCAGGATGACATTGGCCTTATCCACCTTTGTGGTCAATGGATGTTTATATGAGCATAAAAATGATGTGCAGCATATGCCATGTCGGATCTTAACACTTACTATATGTGAGATTCTGGACTAGCGCCCAAAACAGCATTTTCCGCCAACTACCACCATCAACTAAACAGCAAATAATGAAATTTCTCATGGAACAGAGCTGCAGACACAGAGGTGATGCCAAGGTTCAAGCTTTTCTGCTGGCTCAGGGGTGACTCAACACAGCTATTAAGACACTTAGTATTTGTGTTTCCTTTGTTTTGGGAGATACCTGGATCAGACTTGATTTAGTGTGCTCATGCAGTACAATAAAAAAAAACAAAAAAAACATTTGTGGGTCCAGATTAGCTGGGTCTACAAGTATGATGCCGAAGGTACTTAAACTCTTAAAGCATACTGTGGGAGAGCTGAAACAAGGCCGTGACTGATGATGGCTGACTTCATCAACAGGGAACTTCAAAGGCTAGCCGAGCTTCTACTGTATAGCCTCAGGCGGACTACTCATCAATCCGGAGACAGCGCTGAGGTGGTGCTATACATGCAGTAGATAGCATCACACATCAAACAAACTCTTGAAATACTACTCTACTTTATCGTCGCGGGCAGAAAGGGTATCTTGTTTTAGCCGACATGGGGCCTCATATGGATGAGCTACATGATTTTACATGGAGTAAAATCCATGTAAAACCAACCATTTGGTGTTAGTTAAATTTAGTGTGAATATGTGGTGGTAAACACATGGGTATCACTGTCACATCCTGAGGGTTATCTCGCCATCCAACACCTCTCACTGGTTTAAAATGATATCACCACTACAAACAGGTTAGCCCTTTATACGGTGCAGCTGGACTGTAAGGAATATGTGAAATATTCAACACTCCCCTCTCTGGATATGTATTTATCCACTGGTGAATAGTTGGAGAGTGTATCTGAAGGGAGTAGGTGCTCCACCCAACCAGTGGTTGAGGTCCATATTGGTCAGCCACTTACTCACTTCCACCTGACTGATAAGAGCTGGTTGGAGCAAAGCTATCAGCTCTTATCTGCTGTTATAAAGAACATAAGCTTCTGCATTCTGTGGTTTATAGCAAAAGCAAAAGCAAAAGTGTGTGTGTGTGTGTGTGTGTGCGTGCGTGCGTGCGTGCGTGCGTGCATGCGTGCGTGTGTGGAGGTGCACACATGCATGAATGTACACACTATCAGTTGCAGATAAAAGACACATGGGGCAGGATTGGAGCCGCAGGGCTGCACACTGTAACCACACTAATCTCTAACTCATTACTAAGTGAAATACAGCCTCGCCACTACGGTCCATACAGGGAGCACACTGTACAGCACACACATGCACTGTTGCTACAGTAGACACAGACAGCATACACATCCTGTATGTATTATACAGTAAGAGGACATGGCACCAGGGAGCCCACACACCACACACAGAGTCTTCAGCCTTGAGGCGAAGTGCAGAAGAAGCTGTCGTGGTAAAACAGTGTAAGTTCAGCTTAACTATCCAGCACAAACGCTAACAATTTGGTCATGTCCTACACAGAAACAAACACACAAAGAAAAAGTTGCGTTTGATCTTTAAAATATGCCTTTGGATGCCTTTGTTACTGCTGCAATAACAACTACAGCCAAATATTTAGCCGCATTTATTGATTCTAATGGCATCACAGTTATTAGAAAAGTGGAAGAAGACATGAAGAATAAAACAGATGAGAAGCAAAAGCACCAAATGCCGTGGGTGAGATATGTGATTGGTGATTGGGACCAGAATAAAGGAGGAATAAGTGGAAGCAACAAGCAGAGGAATAAGAAAGTGGGCAAAAAGTGGAGACAAGTGAGGATAAAAAAGAGAGGGGGGTGAGAGACCAAACGCAGGAGTAGCGGGAGGGAGTAGGGCAACGTCTGAGTGTAGGAGACCCAGGAATGTTAATCCTCTTTGTGTGTCTCCCAGCAATGATTAAACTTTTCTAATATCAGGCATGACGAGAATAACGGGTCATAAATGGGTCAGCTGTGGGAGAAGAAGAAGAAACGACAACAAGAATGAAGCCAGCGGTTATGCCCAAAGCAACGCAGCCTTAATATCACACAACACAAAGCCGCAAACAAGCCGGGGTTACTGTCTGAAGCCATTCATGTCAAGCAATGGAACCAGACGTTGTTTGTTACCATGTGTCTCAGCTCGTCAGTGGTGGAGTGGTCATGCTTATTTGCACGCCAGACCAAACCAAAAGGAACTGGCCTGGTTAAACATTCACCACAATGACTGAGCAATGGGGCTGAATACCTGGGCCACATCAGGTCTGCTACTGTGTGAAAATGGCCCGAGAAGCTGGCGGGCTGGGCGTCACAGAGAGCCACTTAGCGGCTACGCTAGGCTAATAAGAGGTAAGAGGTCAGCACCAAACGGTGTGTTCTTAACCCCTACGCTTCCTGGAAACTGTGCTCTCCGGAGGATGAACAGAGGACGAGCGCACATTTTCCACAGCTCGGGAATCCCTGAGGCTCCAGGGACTGGACGTATAGTCCTCTTTTTTCTCTTTTTCCCCCTCCCCATCTCTGCTCTGCCCAGCTCTCACCACTTTCACTGAGCTGCATCATTACCGGCAGATTTAAAGACAGAGCAGACAAATACAAACACAGAGAAAGTAAGGGGGCATGCGGGGAGGGAGGGGGCATGTATGTGTGTGTGTTACATGCTGGTGTCAGCAGGGAGACAGATTGGAGAAGTATTTCCTTGCCTGTCAGAGGAAAGGTCCTCTCACAGGAGGGCTCAGACATCATAAATCCTCTGTGATTCTTTCCATGCCTCTCTCTCTCTCTCTCTCTCTCTCTCTCTCTCTCTCTCTCTCTCTCTCTCTCTCTCTCT
>CABFOS010121171.1:0-10165 GCA_900660315.1 Diretmoides pauciradiatus
CACACACACACACACACACACACACACACACACACACACACACACACACACACACACACACACACATCTCACACACACACACACACACACACATACAGTACAGCATGACATCATCATTACAGCTGGTTGTGTGTGGTTGAGCAGTTTAGTTCATGCTGGACTATTGCCCACATACACACCCATTATAGAGGGAATATTATGTCTTATATATATAAATAATCAGAGAAAATATTATTTTTAATTGGGGATGCTTCCCTGATGTTGAAGTACATCCTAATGCTGGGATCAGACTAAACGAATTTAGCACGATTTTGACACGATTTGGTCGTCACCGACAAATTACTTTTTTACGCCGCAGGCCGATGTGTTTTTTTTTTTCCGGCATCCCCTGCGTTTCCCGCCGCCGCAGCCCAAACACGCCCCCCCCCGTTCAAATGAATGGTGTGTGCATTTTGCCGCAACGCCTGATCTGGTGTGAATGCGGCCTCACCGTCGATGTTTTAGATCCATGAAACGTCTTCTGATATCAGACTGGAAACATCTCAACGTGACGTCGTCTACCAACAACTAGACGGAGCAGGAAAACAACAGATGTTCAACAGTTAAAGTTGAGGGAGTTTTCTGCTGAGACTCTGCCAGTCGGGAATGATCTCACCTCACTACTGCTGGGAGAGAGAGTGAGTCAGTCCTCTCCTCGGTGACCTTTCACCCCCAGCCCTCCTGTTCTGTCAGGGTTTTACATAACTGCTTCTGGCTCTAATTAGCTGCAGTGTTTTGGTTTTCTCGTCCCCGTTGGCCTGCAGGGAGGGAAGCCATCTTTAACAGATTGCGTAATCGTAATGACTAACAGTCCAACCAATCACATGCAGGCTGTAGCTTTTGTTTTGAACACACAGGGTATCCACGGGTCCTTGAACACACGGGGTATCCACGGGTCCTTGAACACACGGGGTATCCACGGGTCCTTGAACACACGGGGTATCCACGGGTCCTTGAACACACGGGGTATCCACGGGTCCTTGAACACACGGGGTATCCACGGGTCCTTGAACACACGGGGTATCCACGGGTCCTTGAACACACGGGGTATCCACGGGTCCTTGAACACACGGGGTATCCACGGGTCCTTGAACACACGGGGTATCCACGGGTCCTTGAAGAGTCTTGAGAACCATTGAAATGTCTTCAGTTCAGGTATTAGAGGTCTTCATTTGCACATGTTTGCGTCTGTTCTGATCAGGATTCTGTGTAGTCCAGTATAATGTGGCTGCTGTGGCTGTGACTGGTACCGGTGCCAGAACCGATACTTTATAAACAAGACTGGGTTAAAACCTAGTATGTGGCCGGACCGTGTGTGCTCACCCTCGGAGAACTGTGTTCTGTTCCTAGGCGCACTTGAATGCATCACAATGTATTATGGAGAAAGTTGTGCCAAAATTTCCGAGGCGCACTTGAATGCATCACAATGTATTATGGAGCAAGTTGTGCCAAAATTTCCGAGGGCATTTGAATGCATCACAATGTATTATGGCGAAAGTTGTGTCCGAATTTCCGAGGTGTACTTGAATGCATCACAGCGGCAAAAGCTGTCAGTCCAGTGATCCGAATCCATGCTGCATGTTGTGTGTGTGTGTGTGTGGGGGGGTATACAGCCTGTTGAATATTTAACATGTGGGAATGTCAAGACACACACACACACATACACCCTCTGTCCACTGCCTTATAAGCACTTGAGAGTGAGAGAACTAGACAGCTGCTGTTCTGTCCTTGAAAGGCCTGAAGTGACTCACTCTCTCTCTTTTTCTCTTTCTCTCTCTCTCTCTCTCTCTCTCTTTCTCTCTCTCTCTCTCTCAGGTGAGTCATGCATCTCAAGTCGTATCCTAAACTGGTGAGATCTGAGTTGCGTTTGGATCCGGCCGGCGTTCAGACTTCCTCCCAGCGATGCAGCCTCTATCTCGGCCAGCAGAGGGCGATCTTCAGGGCCTCTGTCACCGGTAATGGCAACTTCAGCAGCAGTCGCCTCCCATTCAGCGTCATCTCGACCAACACGCTCTGCCGCGGCGGTAACACCACAAATAACAACAGTAATGTCAGCAACGGCGTAGCGGTGGGGTCCCACCGGCTGAACCACCATGGCAAAACCAAAACCTCCCTCCCGCCGCCGGGCTGCGAGAACAAGGAGGCGCTTGGTCTGTACCAGACAGCAGCAGAGGACAGCGATGCCCCACTGGACCTCTGGGCTGTCATCAAATCTGGAAACGTCCGGGAGAAGATCGCCATCTTTGCCTCGGCGAGCGGACGAGCCGGCGAGCGCAACATTACCAGGAGCTGTGATGGCACAGACAGGACGCCGCCGGCCACTGGCTCCAACTCCACCGCTGTGGCCGGGCTGTCGCGGGCCGTAAAGGTAAAGGGAGGATGGGAGGAGAACTCTGCCGCCAAGCGACGCAGGAAGTGTGGGAGCAACCATTACCAGAACCACCAAAACCAGAACCAAAACCTCCACCAGGACCAGAGAGCCAGGCTCCTGGACCAACAACATGCCCACAAACCCGCCCAGCCCAGCCCAGACCTGTGGGCCCTCAGCCAGGCTAACCGGCTGTCTGGCGGTGGACCATCTGGAGGCGAGGAGGAGGAAGAAGAGGAAGAGGAGGGGGGAGAGAAGGTGGTGTCAGTGGTGGAGATGGTGGCTTTCCTGGAGCAGAGAACCAGCGAGCAGCTGGACTCCAAACCTCTGCTGTCTCTGCATAGGAGCTCCACCACCATCACCCTGTCCAGGGCTGCTCTAGCTCCAGACCACAGCAGGGAGGGGTCAGAGGTCAGGGAGGGGTCGGAGCTCAGGGAGGAGACGGAGGTCAAGTCAGCCGGAGAGGAGGAGCCAGAATGCGTCAGAGTGTCAGACATGGTGGCCAAGCTGGAGTCCGAGTGCCTGAGGAGGCGAACTCTAGGAGGAGGAGATCTGTCGAGGAACAACAGCCTGAGGACGGTGGGTCGGATGCTGCTGGCTGGAGGGGAACCACCTTCATCACCATCATCACCTTCATCACCATCATCACCTTCATCACCATCACTGCCAGAGTTGAAGGAGACCCCACCTGGAAGCTCTTCAGAAGACCTAGCCAGCCCCACGGAGAAACCCAGGAAGGAGAGCATTTCCCTGGCCTTAGTGCCAGCCTCGCCATCCTACCCAGCCTCGGCCACACCCAGCTCGAAGGAAGCATGCTGTGTAGCTACAGTCAAGGTGGAGGAGGTCGAGGAGGTGAGGCTGGAGGCTGATCAACCGAGAACCGGTCTGCAGAAGACGGAGGCCGGCCATCCTGAGTTAACACAGCCAGAAACTCAGCGTCACGCCCCGCCCCAATCCCAGTCCCAGTCCCAGACCCCTACAGACTCTCCCCAGCAGCCAGAGGAGCCTCTTCCAGGCATGTTGTTTTTCTCTCAGCCTCCTGCCTCCCTGCCCTCCCCCTCTGAGTCCAACCTCCTTCCTCCCAGCACAGACTCTGACCTGGAGACCATTGAGTCCCTCCTCCTCCTCCTCTCATCTCCAGGTCGTCCCTCCTCCCTCCCCAAGAACAAGAACAAAAGGGAGAGGAGAAAGGCCGGCAGAGTGGCTCTGCGTCCCAGCGTCTCCCATGAGTTCCTGGAGATGCGTTTCAAGCTGCAGCTGCTGCTGGAGCCTCAGCCCTACCTGGCCTTCCTCCCCCACCACATCGTGGTGAAGATCTTCTCCCTGCTGCCCACCCAGAGTCTGGCTGCCCTCAAATGCACCTGCCACTACTTCAAGTTCATCATCGAGAACTACGGCGTCCGACCCGCCGACTCGCGCTGGGTCTCCGACCCTCGTTACCGCGATGACCCCTGCAAGCAGTGCAAGAAGCGCTACGGTCGCGGCGACGTGTCACTCTGCCGCTGGCATCACAAGTCCTACTGCCAGGCCATGCCGTATGGACCCGGGTACTGGATGTGTTGCCACGGCGCCCACAAGGACACGCCCGGATGCAATGTGGGTCTCCATGACAACCGCTGGGTCCCGGCGTTCCACAGCATCAACATGCCGATCTATAGAAGAAACCGGGATTCAGAGGAAGAGGCGGCGTGACAGTCTGAGCCAAGCCAATCAGGGCCCAGTTAGAGTGTGTGTGTGTGTGTGTGCGCACATGTGTGTGCACGTGCGTCTGCCTTTTTGTCATTGCCATAAGTGCATGTACATCCGATGTATGCAACCAGGTTGTTAACACCGAGTCAAAGGCCAGGGATGCTGTCCACTCCCTGCCTCCGTCTTCCCTTGTCTCTCCCAGCAGCCACCTCTGCCCCATTGGTGGGGGGGGGATCTCCCTAGATTCCCAGCACCCCTGGCGTTCAGCCCTTCACAGCCCTTTGAGGGCATCAGTAATTTAACCTGTAGACTTGTGGCGTCCCGTCCAACCAACCACTACAGCCGCTCTGGTTCCCTTCACCCAGAGAGGACGAGTTAGTTAGTAGCTGCTCTAGTGGTTGGTTGATTTCTTGTCGGGGTTCGTCTCTCCGCGATGTCCTGTAGGGGGCGTTATCTTGTTCTGTTAGTAGCTCGTTAGGAAGGTTAGGGATCCCAGCCAGGATTCCTCCTCCTCTTCTCAGCCTGTAACCCCCCCAGATTAGAGAGTCCATCAGCTAATCTCCTGGAGAGAAACCTGTCTGAGTCTGGTGGTTTCATGCTACCGTTCATTCTGGATTTATCCCCAGTTGAAATTCACATCTTGACTAGTTTCTGGTTAGTTGACCAACCTGGAGGGCGACGCAACCCAGCGCACTGGGACGCTGTCCATGCTAGCCAGTAAGAGTACAATCTCGGAGCCCAGAGGCTCAAACGGTCTGAGGACCGCCCGAGCCTCTGGGCGCAACTTCCACTAGTTTTGGGTTATCCGGTCCAGCCAGCGGGGTATCCAGAAGACGACTTCTTCTACCCGCTGGTCATTTCGTTTTTAAGTTTCATTTTTTATATCAAACTTTTGCCATATCCTGTCGGCAAGCAAGCTAATTCGCGCTTGTCAAGCAAATAAACAAAGCAATCAGACTGTAAAATGACCTATGGATATCGACTTCCTCATCTGGCCGTCGGGCGTCCACCGGCCGCTTTACAGTCTGATTGCTTTGTTTAACGTATTTGCTTGACAAACGTGATGTGTTAGCTTGCTTGCTGACAGGATATGGCAAAAGTTTGATATAAAAAAATGACGGTAAAAACTAAAAGACCGGCGGCCGGAAGAGGAAGTCGTTCTTCTGATCGGCTCGCTGGACCGGAAAACCCAGACATCGTTATCAATAAAGGAGTCTCTGGGTTCCAGGATTGGTAAGAGTACAACTATTTTGACTAGATCCTTAATGGTAGCATGCTAACCATCAGACATATTAATATTGTTCCTTAATGCTTTATTAACATTTTACATACATAAATGAGTCAAATTTACTGGCTAAAAAACCTGAAAATCCTCTAAAGTACTCAAGTGTAGCGTTGAGTCTCTGGGTGCTGCGGGACGCCCGGTGGCCGGGGGTGGAACTGCAGCGGACCTGTCTGTCTGGTGTGGCTGGGAAATCATGATAATCTACTTCCATATTTCTGCACCTTGTTTGTGTTTACATTTGTACATAAAGCAAAGAGTCGTATATATCAGAGTATAGCCGGCAGCGTCCAGTCGGGGAGAAAAGAACCAAACCCATTCTTGTTTTCTGGTTTGGATCCTGGACTGTCATGTACATATTTATGAACTGGCAGTTGAAGCGCTCTGCCAATTTTAATGAACAGAGTACCTTGAACACGTTGAAGGGACGTTGACTTCTGACCTGTATGTTCTTGGAGATGATGCAATATAACTGGACTGTAGAGATGAAAAAATAAGAATACAATGTCCCTTCACATCCAGCGGTGATTTTCTTTTTTCTTTTTTTAAGGGGTTTATTGGTTTACTACCCTGGCTGTTATGGTTTTTCTGTCAAGGAGTTTTGCTTAAATAAAGTGCATTTTTGTTGGTTTTTGTTACGGTAACAAGACTGAACTTCTTGGTTTCTTCACCTCGGTGTTATTGGTCTGATCTGCTCAACGGCAGGGTCCATTTAGAAACTAATCCGAAATCCAAAATGTCCGATGGCTGATGAGATATGAAACCCTCCAGTTTAATCTCTGGGTCATTACTCTACACCTTATGATTACAACTGATCCTCATCACTAATCAATCACAGCTGTTTCACTCAAAGCCCCAGTTATTGATTAGTGATTCACCAGGTTAATGCCACTTCCTGTTTCACTGTGCGTCTCAGAGCAGATTCACCTTCACTAACTACCCCTGCTGGATTTAGTGGCTCATTAAAGGGTAACTTTGGGATTTTTCAACCTGGGCCCTATTTTCCCATGGCCGTGTGTCTGCGTGATTCGTGGGAACAAGAATTTTTGAAATTGGTCCAGTATTGAGAGAGCGGTTAGCCGCTAAATCGGCTGCAATGTAACCCTTCGGGGCAAGTTCGCCCCTAAATGTACGTCCGCTAAAAGCTCCAATTGTGTTTAGTGTCTGACAGGATCCCGACTGAGACATTTTTCTTTACCTTTCGCTTGATCTGATCTGTTATTGTGTTAGCATCCATTTGTAGCACAACTAGCTACAACAACAGTGAGTCCGTATCCAACAAAGGTCTAGCTGCAGCAAGAGGTCTCACTCCTCGCGAAGGTTCAGAATGAGACTTGGTTGTCAAGGGGAAGTCTCGTTCTGAAATTTGAAGGTTCAAACTTGCCCCGAAGGGTTTCATTATAGCCGGTTTAGCAGCTACCTGCTCGCTCAATACTGGATCAATTTCAAAAATTCTACCCATCAGTCACGTAGACACACGGTAATGGGAAAATAGGTCCAAGTTGAAAAATCCAGAATTGATCCTTTAATTACAGTCACACATCTTCCAGACCAGCTGACAAGAAACAGGCATTGCATGGCAGCAGCCGACCCACATCCTCTACGTTGGTCCAGCAGAGGGAGTGTGGTTGGTTCCCTGAAGCAGCTGCAGTGGTTTTGGGAAGCCAACCTGGTTTCTGCTCTGCCAGGTGTGGAATATTGCTTCAAGTGACATTTACATGGTAAACTGATCTGCATCGAACATGTTATCGTCAACAGATTAAGAAACCCAGACAACATGACGTGGAACCAGATCCTCCATGTGAACCTCGTCAGCCACCGGGAGGATCTGGATCTCGGATGATCAGCTTGTAATTTGTAAAACCATCAGATTTGTAAACGCAGTGAGAAACCTCATTAATAAAGTGTCTGGCTCCGCCCACACTGCAGACTGCTCCATTCTGAATCATTAATGTCCAAAGCAACATGACCTGACTGATGATCAATAACATCACTTTTATCCTCCATGCTATTGCTGCTCAGACCAGCTGACATGACAGATGAAATGTTTAGTTGTCTGATGTGAGTTCAATACAAACCTCATGTAGGTCACATGACTGATCTGATGGTCCAGAGAAACAGTCACATGGAGGGAAACGGCTGCAGTGTGAACAGACTGAACCATACTAGTCAAACTGGATCAAACACGATGTACTACTACAATTACTACTACTACTGCTACTACTATTGCTGCTACTACTACTACTATTACTACTACTGCTACTATTACTATTACTACTACTACTACCGCTACTACTGCTACTATTACTACTATTACTGCTGCTACTACTAGTAGTACTATTACTACTACTACTGCTACTACTATTATTACTAATACTACTACTACTTACTACTATTACTGCTACTAGTAATACTATTACTACTACTACTACTACTACTACTACTACTACTACTACTACTACTTCTACTACTACCACTTGAGTGGACACAATTGTGAACTCAGCAGGAAGTAGTTCCTCCTAATATTTTGTACACTGAGTTTCATTCATCATTGCTGATCTAATAACCTAATAACTGATTGATTTTGGGACGATTTTACATGTCGTATAAATATATCAATTCATCACCATGATGACCACACTAACAGATGGCCACCAACTTCTCCATGTGTGCTAAGCTAGCTAGTGAGTTTATAGTGACCTTTAACCTAATGTTATCTCATCCTGTTATCTCTTATTATGTTCGGACAATATCTATTTTTTTATTAGTACTTATATTCTACTGTATATGAAAGTCAGTGTACTTTTCCTTCCTTCTGCTCGATGCTCTGGAGAAAGATGCTGAGAAGCTGCAGCAGATGAGGTGAGATCAGCTGCTCCTGTCTGAACCCTCTAAACATGTTTTCCACCGGACCTGGTCCTAGACAGGTCCTACGGTGTTTGCTTTATATCAGCACTTATCCACAGTGCTTTGGTTGGCCATGAAGTGACTGACCTGATGAAGAGCGGTGGCTTGAAACGTCATCATTAAATAATCTCACCTAATAGGAGCGCTGTAGTGTGAGATTTTCTTTACTTTTCCAGTTGATTGGCCATGAAACCATGTGGAGAACTTTATTAACAACTAGAAATGTCACCTCCACTCAGGATGCATGTCGCCTGTTTGTTAGATTCAGATCCACTCCAAAATGATCATTTTATGTCATAGTATAGTAAGTCATTATTTTATGTGAAAGTATAGTATGTCATTATTTTATGTGATAGTATAGTATGTCATTATTTTATGTGATAGTATAGTATCGTCACCCTCTTAAAATAATGGCCTATGTCATATTTTCAAGTTTTTCAGAAAACAGAAAAAAACTGAACCAAATATAGAATATATGATATTTATGAATCATTCCACACAAAAATGTTATGACAAAAGGTGACTATTGACATACAAATAAGTGTGTCAATTATGTAACATGAAACGATTAGATTACTTAGACCAATTTACGAACATGCCATTGTGACTTAGGCAAAACAGTGCAGTACACTGGTGCAGATTGATGCCTACTTATGTGGCACATTGTCGAAGAAGTGATGACATGGGCATGACATGTTTCATGGACTGTCACTGAAGGTCCTGGAACTTCCTCTCCTTGATTGGCAGAGCACGTGGAAACATTGTAACCCACGCCATCGCCTCATGTGGCACCTGTACCCTCTGTGGCAGTGCTTCCCACCCAGAGTTCTCCGAGGAGGACAACTTGTAATGGTCCTTCCCATCACTGCTAAACTGAAGAGCCCGCAAATCATGTACAGTTGGATCTCCAGCTTCCTTACCTGCTCTGATGCTCAACAAGAAAGAGCCCTTCAGGATTTCATCATGCTTGACCACCTTCACATGGTGATTCATAGGGTCATAGTATAGTATGTCATATTATTCAAGATTCCAGATAACTTTACTGTCTGTCACAGAGTAACAGAAATTCTCCTTAAACAGGCTCAAAAGTGCATGTTCTATGTCATCATTTTACGTCATAGTATAGTATGTCATATTATTTTATGTGATAATATAGTATGTCATCATTTTACGTCATAATATAGTATATCATTATTTGACGTCATAGTATAGTGTCATATTATTTTACGTCATATTACGTCATGTTATTTTAGTTTACCGCATGTTGTCATTTATTACCTCATGTTGTCATTTATTACCTCATGTAGTTTATCACCTCATGTTGTAGTTTATTACCTCATGTTGTAGTTTATCACCTCATGTTGTAGTTTATTACCTCATGTTGTCATTTATTACCTCATGTTGTAGTTTATTACCTCATGTTGTAGTTTATTACCTCATGTTGTAGTTTATTACCTCATGTTGTCATTAATTACCTCATGTTGTCATTAATTACCTCATGTTGTAGTTTATTACCTCATGTTGTAGTTTATTACCTCATGTTGTCATTTATTACCTCATGTTGTCATTAATTACCTCATGTTGTAGTTTATTACCTCATGTTGTCATTAATTACCTCATGTTGTAGTTTATTACCTCATGTTGTCATTTATTACCTCATGTTGTAGTTTATTACCTCATGTTGTCGTTTATTACCTCATGTTGTAGTTTATTACCTCATGTTGTCATTAATTACCTCATGTTGTCGTTTATTACCTCATGTTGTAGTTTATTACCTCATTGTAGTTTATTACCTCATGTTGTAGTTTATTACCTCATGTTGTCATTTATTACCTCATGTTGTAGTTTATTACCTCATGTTGTCATTAATTACCTCATGT
>CABFOS010121174.1:0-11021 GCA_900660315.1 Diretmoides pauciradiatus
CATGATGCTACTCAGCCAATCAAATCTGGGCATTCTGATAAGCATTGCTACTCTAGTGAGTGACACACACACACACACACACACACACACACTCTCTCTCTCTCTCTTGGCGGTCCATCGTAGTCGAAGATGACGTAGCTTCCTTCTGCTGTGATGTGCTGGACAGTGGTTATCGTTGCTGGCGACGATGCCACTGTAGATGACTATGAAGCCCGATCCTGGAGCCACACACCCTGCCACAGTCAGGACATGTGAGGCCTGGATCAGGAGGCTGAGATGGTATAGGAGCAGCTCGTAGGTGTCTCTGCTGGCGCCGCACAGTCTGTTGATGGGTGCGTTTCTCCTCAAGGTTTGTGACCCCTTCATGGCATAAGGAACGCCAGAGTGGCCGATCAGCTGCAGCTGACTCCAGATCGTTGGGTTTGATGTTGCATCTCTTGAGAGTCTGTTTCAGCTGGTCTTTGTCAAAGACCAGCTGAGACACACACACACACACACACACACACACACCTCTAATGTTGGCTGCAGCACTCTCGGCAGTTTGAGGGAAACCATCACATGGGATTAGTCTTTGTGCCACCAACATGGCTACATGACCCATAGTGTCAGAGAGCAAAACCCTGCCTGACTGTCTGCTGTACTTATCAGGACAGTCCTCTGCCCTTCCCCCGCCCCTCCAATCCCCCATCCTGTGACTCAGACAGGCAGAAATAGAAACGCCACCCTGACACCCGTAATAATCAAGCAGGCAGTGAGCCGCTGTCAAGTGACCACCGCATCACTGAGTCCTGCTCAACCACATCAACATAGTAGCACAGTAGCACTGTATTTACTCATCATTTTGATACACGGGGATATCTTTTTGGATTGCTGCTTGGCTACAGCAGTGGAACAAGACAATAGAATATAGGCACACAAGTAAAATATAAACTAAGAAAAACAATAAAGCAATATAACAAAATGTGTTGGCTCAAGTGTATGCTGGCGATGATGTAAACATGTCAAGTAGACAGTATTGGTGGGAAATATGGGGAAGGAGTATGAATTTATAATATGTATAGGTTAAGTTACAGATGTTACTAGCAGTCACAATTGCTTACTTAAATATGGATGACTGTATTAGAAATATATATACAGTACTGTGCAGGACAGGACTGAGAGTCTTGCCCTACTCTGACTAGGGTTTTCTACACAGGGAGATGTACACATTTACCAGATTTACTAACTATGTACATTTACTGCCCGATCTGTAAATGTGCACATTAAAGGATAACTTTGGGATTTTTCAACCTGGACCCTATTTTCCCATAATTGTGTGTCTAAGTGACTGATGGGGACAACATTTTTTGAAATTGGTCCAGTATTGAGCGAGCTGTTAGCCGCAAAACTAGTTGCAATGTAAACCTACAGGGCAATTGCGCTCCATCGATGTACGTCCTCTAAAAGTGTCTTGTTTTTGCCACTGACAGACTCAGATTGTCATTATAAGTGTCTGACAACGAAGATACCACTAAGCTACGCTTTCTGTACTCCAACACAACAAATCAACGACAGAGCGGTGACCGTGTTCACACACGGACACACTGAGAGCTGAAAACAGCGTTACCCTCCGCAGTGTCGACAGCCTGGCCCTCATCTCAACAGTGTCCAATTGGATACCCAGATAGATGAACTGTTCAGCTTTTCTTCCAGTTGATCACAAAAGCCAACCCAGTGAGCTGAGTCATTAGTGTGATCATGTTCCGGATCAGAACCACGTTTCCAGCATCATCTTCCTGCAACAACTCAGAGCGAGACTTCTTCTTTGAGCGAGACACAATATAGATACAATAACAACAGACCGGATCAAGCAAAAGGTAAAGAAAAATGTTGTATTTCTCTGTAGGGAAATACAACAGAGAGTGGAGAGAAACTAGTCACTGTCCAGTTTACGCTTCTACCTTCATCCGCTGTAGGGATCCTGTCAGACACTTATAACAACATGAGGACCAGGCTGTGAGAGGCTTCATTCAGAACTAGTGTACCCTAGGCCAGCATAGACCAGCTTCCCTGCTGATCAAACACACAATCCAAAAAAGAGATATTCAACATACACTAAAGAAAGAAAAAAAAGGAAGGTGGAAAAAAATAAAATAAAACATCAGTGTGTATACAGTAAAAAAAAGAGTATTGTGGCATGTATAGTGGCATTATACAAACAGATATACACCTTATCAAATATATAAATTTTGCAGCTGTCAATAGCATATATATAGAATGTGCCATTTAAGAAAAATTGAAGTATACTGTGAGCCCTTATAACATTTCTGCCAACATCCAACCACTTGGGGTTGCACCAGTGGTTGAGTAAATAAGTTTCCACTCAACAGCTAAGTGCTGTCCTTGAATTTGATTACAAGCAGACAGTATTCTAGATAATAATCCATAAGGGCCTGGATATGAAGATGGATATGAGTAGCTCACCTGTATCACCAGTAAGAGAAGGACTATTCTGCCTTATACTATGGAAAAACCTACACAGTAAAGACCAACAGTAAACCGATGGACTGTCGTATACATGTTTCAGTATCCAATACCCCTTTTTGACTGGACAAAAACCCCACTATGACACCCACTAACATCCGGCTTTTGTCTTTAGTGGGCAAGGTTACAACAGTAAGTAGTAGTCAGTCAGTCAGTAGTCAGCAGTAGTCAGAGGTATTTATTGGCTCCGGCTCCGATCGGCAGTGATGGAAACACCCGGGTAGACATGCCCCTTTTCTGGCACAACGGTGACGCGATGCTATAAGCCCTCGAACATCGTTCCAAAGTAGTCGGCTCCGAGTTTGAAAGCGAAATTGTAACCGATATCAAAAAGTAACCACCGTAACATTTCCATTTCCACTGGCCTCCATGCTGTGTTCTACTGTTTACTAACCCTGTTTTCCAGCGCGTTTGTGACGTCGAATGTGACACACCAACAAAAAAAAACAGAAAGGCATACTAATCTACTGGTAATGGGAAAAGAGTCAATCGCCTATTTTTAGTGGGTTTTCCCCACTGCATAAAACTGCATATACGCATTAATTTTGGTGTAAAAGCAGTGCAAGATTATATCTTGTATCTCAGGTAAGTGCAGGATCCTCTCTCGGGTCCTCATTTTGTTCAGGAGGTTACAGGCAATCAGACGAAAAAGGAAATGGAGCCAACAGCTCAGCACGGTTGGCTCAAAGCCTAATCAGGCACATAGACTGCAAATTCTGCAATGCCCTTGTGGGCGACCGACTGCAGATTCCAAAAACATTTTCCCATTGCAAGGTGGCAGGAGCAGCAGCATTAAAAGCACCTTCTCCGGAGAGCCTGGGACCATTAGGGTCAATTGGCCGTATGGGGCTTTGAACTTTATGTCCCGATGAGTCAGTTAAGGGCCATTCGGCTCCACTGCACTGCGATGACGAGGGTTTAGAAGGACAAAGGAGCGATGAGGGACCTTTTATCTTGCCAGGAAGGCTGGATGGCTTTTTGACATTCAATTTTCTTCAAATATGGTAAGACGAAGAGATGAAAAAAGCACTGTAATTTTACGAGAGCCGTGTTCTTTCCAGAGGTATCGCTAGGAAGAGAAGTGTTGATAGGCGAGCCTTGAAGCTTTGTTTCGGGTGCAGCCAGCCATTCTCCTAAAACAGAGGCGGCGCTGTTGATCAACTACTGCACGTCTCTTTCCTTTCAGCGAGTCAAAGCAGGCTTGTCAAAGATGAGGACTAAGAGGACTGTGGGTATGTTTGAGTGTCCGCTACAAAACACTCATCTTCGTTTGCCCTACCTTTCATGTCTTTGGAAGGTTTCTCATGTCGGCCTCCGTGGTGAAGTTGTCAAATTACCTCGACAGGCCTTTGTCCGCTTATCAAAGGCTGAAGACAGTAAGGAGAGGCGTAGGCGAAGCCAGGCCCAAGACAAACTTGCGAGCTCTCATCTTCTCCGAAAGCTGAACTGTGTAAAAGTGACATGTCTTCAAAGCTCTCTTTCTCCTGACCATTTCATCCGTTCTCTTTCTACCTCTGTCTTTCTGTCTTTGTCTGTCTCTACCCGCCTATTGCCCATTCTCTCTCCCTCTGGAGAAATCAGTCGGGCCTTCACCCTCTCAAAGCCTCTTATCTTGGAGATGTCACTTCTCAATTTGCTCTGGCTGAGCTATTTGCCGGTGGCATTTGTATTGATTTTCTGTCAACAGTCAGAGTGGTACAAACTCTTGAATAAAAGGCATGAAGGATGTGCCAAGTTTCAAATGTTGCCTCCCAGAGAATGGGTTTGAAGGTCCTTGTGTTGTTAAAGACTCATGGGAAAATAATTTATTCACAGGGATGCTTGATTTCAGGTCATTGTGCGTGAATGCCCACAGATCTCTGCAGGAATATAACAAATCTTATGAAGAATTATCATAAAAGTCTAAGCCCTTGAGGAGTTTTATGTTAGAGTCAATCTTTAAACAGAGGGATTGGATTCCAGGAAAGGAAGACCTGAGAAAAAGTGGTGGGAAGTTTGGATCTTTTTTCAGACTCGGATCTTCGGATCTCGTTCAGTCAAATGAACGAATCTTTTCGAGTCGGATCACAGATCATTCATTAGCGCAAATCGAAGGAAAAAAACACGAGTGTAGGTACCTGTCGGATCACAGAAGCTGATGAACAAAAATATTTGGCTGATTCGAATCGTAGGTGCCGGATCATTGAAATAATGGGCATGCGCAAATCCAAGAATGAAATGAACAATCCACTAGCAGTAGTATGTACTGGCTCACTCAAAAGATTTGTTCAAAAAGGAGGAATCATTCATGAATGGCCCAACACTACTGAGAAAGAGGAAGCTAACGCATAATCTCAAATAACGTGATAGCAGAATTGTTTCCCCCCTTGGCTGTTGCATTGAACTGTGAGAGTTTTAGTATGTACAGTTCCTCAGGGCTTCTTGGGTTACTTTTACCCCCAGCATCCCTAGCTGGCTAGTTACAAACTTCAAATCTACGTCAAGAAGAAAGAAAACTCACAAATTTAGCCCATGGCAAAACATGGCATTGGTCTTCTCAGGAGCATATCTCTGCTGCAGTGTCAAAACAATGCAGTCTGCAAAGAGACACTTGCCACAAACTGGCAAAATGACGTCCTTGTTCATGTCTGTCTGAGCCCGGCAGTAAACAGTTTGCTGAAGATCTTTCACATCAAGTAAATACTCCAGTGAGTCATCCCTCCAAGCAGAGGGAGCTAAGAGGAAATGGGTGGGCTGGAGTGCTGACCTGTCACAAACCTCCAGTAGCCTTAGGTCGTGTTGATGTTCCAAGTCCATCCTCAGTGCTGCAGGGTAATTTGTCCCAAGGGAGGACAGATGAGACCCAGCTGCCATAATGCTGCTTGTGCATGTGGGAGATTAAGACATGAGGCAAGATATGAGAATTATATAGGAGTTCATGGGGATTAGTGCATGCACTTAAATTATCCATGTGTACTGTGTTTGATCACACAATGACAACGTATAAGGCTGTGAATGTGTGCAAATAAGTTGTTTTTGTTGTCATCCTTTTTGTTGTCATCACTGGATGTATATTTGAATATTTTCAACATTATTTAGACAACTTGTTTGACTGTATTGATGTTAATGCAAAAGTTAGTGTAGGGAAGACAAATATATTTTTGATGGTGATCTTAGATTTCACAGACAAAATTTAATTCAGAGGTTCAGAGGATTTCGAGGTGGGAGGCGGGTCTCCGCAGCGGGGCTCCAAACAGTTCCAGGGGAAGCTCAGTGAATGTAAGTGAAAAGATGTTACTGTACATTAGTTATCAAAAGGAGATCACGTAGAATAACCTACATGTGTGACTTGGTTAAAGAGATGGTTCAGAGATTCAGTAGTGTAGGGGAATTTTGTTGTTTTTCCCACTTTCCCAAAGTCTGAAACTAAAAAATACCTTAGGACCTTTTTATGTATTTGGTGTAGTTTGAAGTTGTGTCAAGCAGCAATATGAGGCTATCTTGGCTCGGTTGTTGAGTGTCTATAAATATCTTGGCTCGGTTGTTGAGTGTCTATGGGATCAAATGGCATGGTCATGATCCCATAGACATCCAGGTATTGAGCGAAACTAAGTAAGTAAACTAACTGTGAGGGGGGGGGGTTTCCAAGCTTCGTTGAAGGGGAGGCCCACAGTCTCCGATTTTGAAAACCCCTGGTCTAATTTAATCACTTGAGGTGGCAAGATTATATTTTTAAGGTCCATGTGTTGTGTAATGTGTCTTGTCTTGTTTTGGATTAATGTTTTAGTTGTTTTTGTTTCTTTTTCTTTCTTTTCTTCTTATTTGTTAGCATTTTTAATTTAATTTAATTTAGCTTAGTTTTATTTTATTTTTTATTTTATTTTATTTTGTGTCATGACCAGGAAAACTAGCTGGCCGTCTAGGCATCAGCTAATAGGGATCCTTATAATGAACAAATATACAGTAAACCAATTCACGTTAAAAAATGTCACTCATCAATGCCAAATTTGCAGCAGAAAAATTAAATGAAAAATATATTGTTGCATCTTGATTTCCTCTCTGGCCTTGAGTCTTTATGTCTCAAGAAAATTCTTCACAGTTACATGCTTTTTACCTGCCCCATAGCCTTTCATTCTCATCAACCAAGGTGGCTGAGGAGGGAAGGAACATAAATCAGAACATTAGTAATCGTGGAGAAAACTCCAGGCAACAAATATACAGCCGCAGCCTTTGCTGACTCTACCACTGCACTATCATCGGCTTCGACAAATTGACAATCATTAATAATTCCAGCAGCAGGGTGATAAACCTGCGATTGCTCTCGATGGACCTGGATACGCCTCCATAAATCAGGGAGATTAATGGGAAATATTTCAAAATCCCATGTCAAAAGTGTCAGGCTAACTGATGGTTTTTGTCGATCCTTCAAAGTGATTGGCTGTGAATCGGTGATACATTTTCAAAATGTCAGCGGTGCAATATGCAATCTTTCTAATGGCAAGCAATAGGCTTTTAATTTTTTATTTACCTTTTTTTCCCCAACTGAGAGACTGAAAAGAGATGAAGGTTTCTGCGTGTCTCCCATATTAATAAGAGCCTTTTTATTCATAAGTGAGCGGCGAAGGTAAAGTCTACTTATCCAGAACCTCTCAACGAAAACGGGAAAATTGTGTATTGATGAAATGTCTAACACATTTGAAAGCCTTATCTGCCTTTGAACTCCCCGTGTCCCTTTCTTGTGTGGAATTTCAATATGTTACATTAACCTTTCTCAGCTGTCACAGGTGAATGGAGGATTTTTCACATTTCAAAAGCAATGATTTTGGCTCATCCAGACAACCTTTTGAAAAACCTTTGAAAAAAAAAGCTTCTTTGGTCCAAAGAAATACACCTACAGTATGCACATTGCAGAAAAGGACTGAAAGATTGCAGCGTTAACAAGTAATTTAAACTACTTGAACACAACTTAGTGAGAGGTAAATCTTCATTCAGAACTTGAGGGGAAAAGAGGAATTAGACTTTAAACACTAAACAGTACAACTTTTGAATTCCTCCTGGCATATTCATCATTAAATGAGATGAAAGTGTCTTATATATGTGACACCCACCAACGTGTGCTCACATTAATGGTTAATTTATTTTATTCTCTATTCAGCCTGATTATATAATTTGTACATTATGTACAGCCTATAGCTTTTGCCTTATGGACAGTCATTTTCCATTAAGTACGCCAGGTACATTTTAGTTTGTCGCCACATTGGAGCAGTGCAGCGCTTCACTGATATATACACTACGTTATTCCTATGGTCAAGCACAGTTCAGTTATGCATTTTACGACAGGCGTTTTCCCTTTACTGCACTCACGTCGTCGTCACGAGAGCAGCAGAACTTAACGGTCTTTCTGTTGAGCAACGCTGAGCCACACACAGCAAAATCGTCCTGTCTGATTTAATTCATCTGTTTTACAGATTGCATGACCATTTATATGGTACGAGGCCAGCTACCCCGGTACCTGTAACACATACATGACAATATCACATAGGCCTACATTTCCTGGCTTTTTCATAGACTCGATTCCCAAAATTCCCTACACCCAAATTGAAACGACGCCTGTGGAAATCCTACCGTGCCTACCACCACCTTCCGCTGTAAAATATGAATCCCATAGCAATCATAACAATGCTTACACATATAGGGACAGTGCATAATGCATCTTACATTGAAAGCCACACCCACGATAGGGGGAAAAACTGCCGCCAAAGTAAAAAGTCAGTAATGTGCAGTACATCACTGTAAGATATCTGTAGCCTGAGGGCCTTTAGTGAAGTAGGAGGCTGACTCAGTGTCATGATCCTGACCCGAGCCCCCTGGCTCTCTGTTCCTCTCCCTTGCTTTCCCTCTCTCTCTGTTTCTCTCACCCTTTCTTTGTCTCCCTCTCTCTCTCTGGCACCCTCTCTGTCTCTCCCTCTC
Source organism: Diretmoides pauciradiatus (assembly GCA_900660315.1). Classification (NCBI taxonomy): domain Eukaryota; kingdom Metazoa; phylum Chordata; class Actinopteri; order Trachichthyiformes; family Diretmidae; genus Diretmoides; species Diretmoides pauciradiatus. The sequence continues at coordinate 8,473 of CABFOS010121174.1, forward strand.
TCTCTATCTTGCTCGCTCGCCCTGTCTGTCACTCTCTGATAGTCTAGTTTAGTTATAGTTCATGTTTGGATTTGATGTGCCCCTTGATTCTCGTGTCTCCCTTGTCCCGTGACCTTGTTTGGACTTGTTTTCCCCAGACCTGATTTATGTTGTGCCCTTGTGTATCACCTGCTCCGCCCCCCTGAGCCTGTCCTGCTGTTCCCCCCATGCAACCTAGTGTCTTGAACTCACCTGTCTTGTAATAGTCAATCTAATCTAATCTAGTCAATCAAACCTGTGTCTTGTTTAGTAATCCCCATGCCTGTATTTAAGTTCTGTTTCTCTGTGTCTCCTTGTCAGATTATTGTTCAGTGTTTCATGTATTGCCGTTACCTGTATCGTTTCCCTGCCTGGAGTATCCTGCTTTACTCAGTAAAGAAACCTTCTCTGTATATCCTGCCTCTGACTCATCTGTGCGCATGGGTCCTCCCTGAACTACACGTAACACTCAGAAGGTCCCACAGGTGCACAGGGTGTTTACAGTGTAACCAAAAGTGCAAAAAAAGACAAAACATTTCTTTTAAACTGAAGGTTTACCGAACAGAGGATAACTCAACTCATACCAAACTAGAAAGGTGCTCAGAGAGCGCAGTCCTCAACCCAGGATGCATGTCGCATATTTATGCGGCGACCTGTGATTCAGATCCACTCCAAAATGTAATAGCTCTTCCTTGAGCCAAGCTGCACCTATCAAGCGGATATCATGAAAATCGGATGCTGCGTTAAGCTATTAGACCTCACTTCCTGTTTATGCGGCGTTGCGTTGACCTCAAGTGGCGGTCATGTTTAATTGTGTCCATTGACCCTTAGGCAACATGCATATTAAGTAGAATGTTAAAGGGATTATGCGTTAAGCAATTAGACCTCACTTCCTGTTTACATGGCGCCCTACGCGGCACCCCATGATTCAGATCTGCCCCAAACCTTCATGGGGTCGTTGTTGACCAATACTACACCCTTCCATCGGGTTTCATGAAAATCGGCCAGTAGTTTTTGCATTATCTTGTACACGGACGGACGGACGAACGAACGGACGGGACAGAAAACATTACCTCTCGCCCCGGACTTCGTCCTTAACGATGTACGTTAGCATTACACAGTGAAATTACCGGTCAACTCAATACACAATAGAATTAACAAACATGTAGAGATGTACCAATGTAAATTATGGATAAAGAAATAAACAGTGACAAATGATGCGGTCATACCACTTCACCATCACCATTCACGTCAAGAGGGCCATCTACATTGAGACGCTGTTGGAAGCGGAGTGAGAAAACCACTTGCATGAATGTATACAGGCATGAGGCATGGTAAAATATATTTTGAATTACTCCGTAAGTTTAAACCTAAGACACCATCTGGAAGGCTTCAAGGCTGACAAATCTCTTATTGGTCTGCCTTGAAAACTGTTTGTTCGGGTACCAGTCCAGCACAGGTACTGATATATACACTATGTTATTCCTATGGTCAAGTACAGTTCAGTCAATCTTTGTAATAGGAACAACAACTCTCTCCCAAAGCCAGAATCCAGGGAGCTAAGATTCACACCTGTGAGTAAAGTGGGAGGAGTCAGAAACAAAACAAAGCCAGTGACATTATTAAGGAGAAGGTTTCTGGATCATTAGTCTTACTGATTCGCCACAGCAAAGGCTACACGCAATAAGTCGAGGGCGGTTGTTGGGTTTCTCCCCCCCGATGACCCAAGGTGCCAGAGTGCAGGAGTGTGTTTGATGAGCATACATTTCTGTCCTCGCTGGTTGAGTTGGGTGAGCCTGAAAGATGAAGCGCGAAGACTTTCATTTGGATCCGACTCATTTCTTTGTGTAGAAACGCTGAGCTGGATGGGAACAGATTGAATCTCTCCATACGAGAATGGGACAACATATACTCTCCCTCACATTCATTGTCTCCCAGACACGCACACACACACTTTCTCCATGTCCAACACTGAGCAGCTCCAGTCAGCCTGCTCTCAAATGTGTAGTTATAGATGCAAAATGTAATACATGTATTTGCATGATATATTGTGTGAAATAGGCAGCAGTTTGACACAGTTCAAGCCCCAACTCGTTTTCTATTGTGAGTAAAGCTTTTATTTTCTGTGATTTTTTGTCTTATTTAAACATGATTAAAACTTACCCTCAGGGTTCATACACATTTTGACCAATGCATTTCCAGGATTTCTCAATGACTTTAAACCGAATTTCCATGACCAAACATTTTGTGAAGTCACAGTTTCTACGACAAATCGGTCAAAAGTCAGGCAGCCACACGACGATAAATCTACACTTCCCTGTCATAGTGTGTAAGCCCCGCCCACACCCAAAAAGCCCCACCCACCTCCCGGAGTTACTGTTGCTATGACCACCAAACTTTTCATCTAACGTTAGTATTGTGGTGTAGTGGTTAGCACTGTCTCCTCACAGCAAGAAGGCCCCGGGTTCGATTCCCGGTTGGGGACGTGGGGACTTTCTGTGTGGAGTTTGCATGTTCTTCCCGTGCCTGCG
>CABFOS010121186.1:0-13257 GCA_900660315.1 Diretmoides pauciradiatus
CTGTCAAGATGGTCTTCAACTCCCACCTCCGGCAGAGCTTCGACCGCGTCCCGGGGACATTGGGGAACATAGAGTCCGATTGGGCCTTGTTCCGCTCTGCCATTGTCGAAGCGGCTGTTGCGAGCTGCGGCCGCAAGGTTGCTGGTGCCAGTCGAGGCGGTAACCCCCGAATCCGCTGGTGGACTCCAGAGGTGAGGGGGGCTGTCAGGCTGAAGAAGGAGGCCTACAGGGCGTGGTTGGTCTGTGGGTCTCCGGAGGCAGCTGACTGGTACCGGAGGGCCAAGCGGTGCGCGGCTGTGGCAGTCGCGGAGGCAAAAACTCGGACGTGGGAGGAGTTCGGCGAAGCCATGGAGAATCTCTTCCGATCGGCTCCGAAGAGATTCTGGCAAACCGTCCGGCGCCTCAGGGGTGGAAGGCGACAACTCGCTCACACTGTTTACAGTGGGGGCGGGGAGCTGCTGACCTCAACTGAGGAGATAGTCGGGCGGTGGAAGGAATACAGTTCAGGATTATGAAGAAGAAAAAGGTGATACCAATAGAAAATTAATTTAGAAACAATTTTGGAACCAACAAAAAGCAATCATGACAGTATATATCATATCAATATGCATGGCAATAGTTTTTTGCATTCCAAAGAACGTTACAGTTACAATGTCTGCCCCCCCCCCATCCCCCACCCAGGGCTACAAGATGGACGACCTCCTGACCTCTTACATCAGCCAGATGCTGACAACCATGACCAAACAGCGAACCTCCCGGGGCAACAGCAAGTGAGCTGATGGCTGGAAACTCATCGATCTCCCCGGTCAGCGGTGCGCGATCCATCCCAAATCAATCCAACGTTCATTAACAAGCAGCGCACGCGGCCGTCCACACTGCAGTGATGCACACATGCAAACAAATGCCCTTGTTACTGTGAAACATACAGGATGCCGCCAATTTAACAAAGTGGCTGTTTTTCTTTTAACTTGTCACCGAGCGGCAATAAGGCAAATCCCACTTTGAGTTATATGTCGACTGTGACACTGTAATGCCAATGTTTTCATTTGTTGTGTTAGTATGTATCAGTCCTGTCTTAAACTCACCTATTGCCTTTAATTGACCTTTTCTCAAGCACCATGGCAACTGGGGTGACCTTTAAGCGCTGTATTGTGGTATTGTCCCTCTGCGTTATATTATCAGTGAGGTTTCCTTGTTTATCAACTGGCTGTAAATAGCTGAGCAGTTCTTCCTTCGGGATCATTTTCAGATTTAAGAGTCAGAATTCAATGCCGTTACATTTTTGCACAGGCAGGCCCATCTATGCATCGGTGTTAAGAGAACTTATTAGCATTTTGGTTGGTACTTTCTGACAGAACACAAAAACTAGCTGGATTTACACAAAATTATAGAAAATCTGATTTTCAACTGGGTTGTCCAGATGTGAGCTTTTGCATCTTTATGTTGGCCTGATGTCAAACTGCCAATCTGTAGCGTGAAACGTGTGGCAGCCTAGAGATACTAGAAACTGCAGTGGTTTAAATAGTTGTCAGGCAATCCGCTGTTAAAATAGATGCAGTGGGGGGGGGGAACTTTTATTGCTATTTTATGTAAATGCCTACAAAGAAATACAGAAGAGAAGAGGCACCTCACCCCTTTCTACCCGTTAATCCAGATAGTTGGTCTACATATCTGCATATACAGTGGGGTCCAAAAGTCTGAGACCACATTGAAAATCTAATATTTTCATGTAAACCTGGAAATAATCTGAAAGTTTGAGGATTCAGAAATATCCTTAAAACGATAAGTATCGCAGCCACCACCCTTAGCAAGAGTTACCTCCTGCTCCTTATGTGTGGTGGCTAGCAAAGAAGTCGCTCCCTTCAAACATATTTTCAAAAGATACAAAAGAAGTTATGACATGTAAAATGAATAAATATTTAAGATTCTGCACTGTATGTCAGCAATCAAATTTAAGCAAATTTGTAACTCCTTTGTACAAAAGGTCAGATTACCTTGAGTTGTATCCCTTCCATTGAAGCATGTGTTCAGATGACACTCAGCCAGTCTTCACCTGTTATAAAGACGGCTGTGCCTCAAGTTTCCAGCTGATCATTGCTCACTAAGTAGCATTGTGATAGTGGGAAACATGGCATCAGAATTAAGTGAAAGTGTCAAAGTCAAAATGTTATTCTAATCAAAGAGGGGCTTTCTCAGCATTTCACAATGAATGACTGGGGGAAAAAAGTCCTATTTACTGATGAATCCAAGTTTGAGATTCATGGCAGTAACAGAAGAGTGTATGTAAGGAGACGAATGGGAGAGAGAATGACACCACGGATCAAACCGACAGTGAAACGGTGGTGGGAATATTCAAGTCTGGGGGTGTTTTCCCTACTCTGGAGTTGGACACCTGCACCGTATTGACTACACCCTGACCAAGTAGAAGTACCACTCCATTGTTCAGATTCATGCTATGCTGTATACCCTCTGGTTTGCATCTGTGTGGAGAAAGATCCATACTGCAGCAGGATAATGACCCTAAACACACCTCAAAGCTTTGCAAGAACTACTTGAAGACCAAAGAAGACCAAGAAGTCCTGACTGTCATGGACTTTCCTCCAGTCACCTGACCTCAACCCCGAACATTTACGGGGGTACTTGAAGACTGAGAAAGCCAAGCATGCTGGGACATCACAAGAAGCTCTTTGGAACATTGTCAAGTCATGCTGGGATAACACGGGTCATCCGGTTTTGCACAAACTTGTGGAGTCCGTGCCAGCTCGCGTGCATGCTGTCAAAAGTGGGACATACCAAATACTAAGATATTCTGAAATTCATCTACGTTTTTCAAAGATTCAACTTTTCACTCAAATTGTTAAGCTGATATTTGTAATGAAATAGTATTGCATTCGAAACAAATGCAAAATAGAAGTATCTTGACTAGTTGACTAGTAAGTACCCCACTGTAGATGTTGAGTAATGATTTCATGCACAGACATTTTGTCCATGTGGGTTTCTTTCAACTGGATGAACCATTAGCATTGATTTTTAGTCATCTTCACTACTGTTTTTGATCGCGTTTATCAAGATTGTTAAATCCGTGATGCAATCGCACAACCAGATGTAGTGACGAGTGAATGACATTTTGGATCATGGCGCTTCATGTAAATAATGATAAAATAGCTTTCAATAGAAACATGTTTTATCTGACCCTTCTAAATGTGTTGAAACTCCAGCTGGTCCTTCCACTTCCCTGGCGTTTGGGTAGCAAGGGACCAATACTCTAACATGATCTTCGCTCCAGTGAGTTGGGATTGAACCGGTCCACATCCTGAGCCCGACTGGATGCTGTCAATCACTGAACTCATAGCCTCCAGTTCTTCACAAGGCTTCGTTTTCCCTTAAACTTCTGAAGGGATTTTAATCCGTTTAGTTGGAATTTGTAAAAAAAAAACGCTTCAGATTCAACTGACGATTTCTGGTGAACTGATCCCGACGAGTTTGTATTCAACACTTAGATGAGGTTTTCACAAAGAGACATGCTAAACACGCAAATATCACAGATGTCTGAAAATATCCTTTTATTCTGATATGCCATATTATACAGTTCTAATCTGAAAGAAATATTTCAATGGCTTTACAGTTTTACAGAACAATCTTGTAAATGTCATTCATAGAAAAAAAATCAGTCATTGGGTGGATTTTATCATATATGGTGATTCTTTGGCAAAACATGAATAAATTAAAATTTGTTACCCATTCAAACTGTTATTTGGTACTCTTCATGTACATCCAGAACCTCAGCTTGTTAAATGCAGTGAAATCATTAAACATTCAAACAGCTTCCAGAGCTGCAACATCGTGTTCATCCTTACCAGTGGGATTTACATTAAAATGATCACACAACCACCACGCATGGATCATATGGAATAAATTATATTCTTGTTTTCTTAATTATATATATACACACGAGTATTCCATTATTCATTTTATTTAGTATTGAATGCTTTAAGTGTGATTCCAATTTCCCCACAGAGAAAGGGAACCACCATTCAGAAATGCCCCATTCTCATCCGCCATAGAAGCGAATGCATCTAATTATGTATCGACAAACCCAGTTTTACAATAGTCTCTACCTAAAACCAATCCTCTAGTTAAGTGAAACTTCACGTGCAAATTACAGAATCTGTCCAAGGCACTGAAATGTGGACCATATTGTTATATAATATGTACCATATTCACATTGATACTGGAAAGGGAGTGAGAAAAATATATGGTATGGAAATGCTGATTGTGGATGAACCCCACCACTCCCATCACTAAGCACAATGCTAATACTATAGTTCGCATTGGAATTAATAGCTGTTAAACTTGGACTTTGTAGGGTATCAAACTATTCAGCAAGCTACCCGTTCATGATGTTTCAAAATGTGTGAATTAAAGAAACCTTGTACCAAATTAAAACAGCGCCACAATAAGGGAAACAGTCGAGTGAAGGTATGATCAGGTAAATTATTGTAAAAGCAACTAACAGAGGGTGTTTTCTGGAAAACAAAGCTCAAAATAATGAGGGAGTCCATTATAAGGTGGCTATTGAATATATAAATATCACACATACACTGATTATCCGTTTGGTTCACTTGTGCTGCCTTGCTTCATTTCAGGAACTAAATCTGCAGGTGTGTTTAGTGAGATCCACCTTAAAACAAGGGCTTTATTTGGTCATTCCAACCTAGGGTTGGCAGTGTGGGGTTCTGGGGTTGCCAGGTTGATCCCTCTCAGCAGGCAGCGGTCAGTGCTCGGTGACGGTTGCCAGGTTGGGCGTGGCCGTCAGCGCGCTGTGTAGCTCTCCCTGGGAGTTAACGCTGGAGACCGACCATACATCGCTCATCTCTGGCAGAGGGCAGAGTCAGAACGGGACGGTTAGGTTTGGTTTCAGAGACAAAGCAACCAGCAGCTCTGGGTGGAAAGCAAGGACACCAGTTGGGCTCCAAAGTGTGGAAATCATAACAAAGACAGAAGTTGGATTTTATATGATGGCTACAGTAGGACACACTGGTTTTTAAACTGCTGAGCTGTCCGTTTCAAGCCAGCAGGGTCAGTCATGTTGTTGAGACATATAGTTTAGATTTAGTTTTGGGTGATCATCCAGTCATGCATTAACATTGGTATTAATGTCCAGTTTGATGCCCTGAACATTTACAGCCCACCAGAGAACCCCGATAGCGCTCACCCCCTCTCACATCCACACCAGGCTTCTATTCTTCTATGTTGAAAGTAATAGTTTGTTACATTTTCATATAAATAAAAGTCCATTTTGCTTCTCTTTATCTTTGATTAATATAACAGCAATCTGGGAACCCAGAGGCTCATTTGGTCTGACGACCGTCTAAGCCTCTGGGATCGCCGGCCACTATATTTGGTGTTCCGGTCTAGCCAGGATATCCGGTCGGCGATCATTTATTTTATTTTTTATTTTCTTTACGGTCATTTTTTTCTATCAAATGTTCGCCATATCCTGTCGGCAGCAAACTACCGTGTCACGTTTGTCAAGCGAAATTTTTTTTTTGTAGCTTTTATTGTCATGATACAACGAATCGTACAATGAAATTGCGAGGCCAGAATGGAGGGTTAGTCCTGAGCCGCTGCGAGTGCTCGCGCCGCCACTTTGGGCCAACCTGACCTAATGTGCCTAACACGCATGTTTTTTGATGGTGTAAAGGAATAAGTTAAACAAAGCAATAACACTGAAAAACGACCGGTGGATGCCCGGTCCCCGGAAGCGGAAGTTGATATCCGCGGATCGTATTTCGTCCGATTAATTTGTTAATGTATTTACTTGTCAAACGCGATGTGTTCGCTTGCTGCCGACAGGATATTGCAAAAGTTTTATCTAAAAAATGACTGTAAAAACTAAATTATCGGCGACCGGAAGCAGAAGTCCGTTCTTCGGATCCGCTGGCTAGACCGCAACACCAAGACTAGCGGTCGGCGATCCCAGAGTCTAGGTTCCGAGATTGATATAACAGTGATTCACCCGATACCAGTGCATGAAAGGTTAGAGCATGCACTATTGTCACCAAAATGACTCAATCAGACATAAAAGCCATCCTATTCACTAACTATGCATAATGGTGGGAAGCGCTGGTAAAAAAATAAAATAAAAAGCCTCTTTGCACCTGTCATGGTCATGCATGTAAATCTTGTTATTTATGTCCATGTAAAATGTATTTGTAGGCGAGGCCGTGCAAACTGAACCTGCACTGCACCCAGTTCACCAATGTTTTGCAACACCAACTCCCCCAAATTATTGCAGCACATAGAACATGAAAAGGTGGCGTAAAGACTTTGGACGTTCAAAATGGCTGCTGCCATAAATAATGAAGTTGGGTAGTTAACATGAGCAGCGATAGCCACCATGGCTGAACAGACAAAGAAAAGAGCGCCACCTATAGACACTCAAACTACACCAACAGAAACTCCAAGGAGAAAGACATTAGAGTGCTGAACACACTGTTTGATTGACAGTGAGGAACACCACAGTGATGAGGCTGCGAGACAAAGGTGGAGGCTAAATAAAAACATCAAGAACCTTGAGGATTACCGCTGTAATCCCACCTTGTTTGGAGTGAACGCCTACTGTGCCTACTGTAGCTCACCTGTTCTGAACTTGCTGTAGGTGCCGTTGTCTAGCGAGGTTTTGCTGCCCGAGGAGAAAGCCAGTCCTCGCTCTCGCCACCTGCCAGCGAACACAACACAACCCAGTCAGGACAGCAAGAGATCAGAACAATCTTCAACCATGCTTTCATCTCTTTTAGACTCCCTGTCACTGTCACATCCTCAGCTAGGACTTTAATTCCAACCAAATAAAGAGATTGTACATCTTCAATTCTAGCATTGACATTGCAGACCCCTTTCCACTGTCTCAGCCTTTTTTCTTGACAATCCAGGACAGCACTTGCTCACAAACGGTCGTATAATTTACCGGTAGGTCTTAGTATCAACGCACGCTTCTTCCGCCAGAATAAGCAGAGAATGAAAATAAGTGCAAAAGTGAGCAATATATAATTTCACACAATGAAAGTATATAGTGAGGCGCCGCTGTCAAACATGACATCATCACATCAGAGAACCCGGAAGTTAAATCGACCGGCGTTCGACAATCGACTTTACCGAACACTGGAGCAATTCAAAATTTCCAGGACAACATAGATTTCCCCCCCCAGGATATTTGGTCATTTTAGTCAATTTTCCAGGTTTTCAATGACTGGAAATCTAGTCTCTGAATGTCCAGGTTTTCCAGGATGAGGGAACCCTGCTAGACTCAAGGTGGTTTTATCAAAAGATCTGCTAAACCAAGAGGATGCTAAATCACTACCATCTTTTTTAAGTGCATGTCATTCACCAGTGGAAGATGAAAATGACGAGGATCAGCATGAAGGACACAACATCAGTGAGGATCCACATCAGATTATACTCATCTGGAGTCTGCGAGAGAGAGAAAGGTGGGTAAAGCAATTCATTCATGTCCTTAAAAACCTCTGATTGAAAGGTTAGAGATGTTGTGGCTTCTCTCTCACCATGAGGAAGAGTGGTGTGTTCATGGTGCGGAGGCGCTGGGGGGCGTTGGTGGTGACCGACTGGACTCCGGCGCACCAGGCCAGAGAGTAGAGCCACGGCTGGCTGATCACATACAGGTTGGTGGTAATGTTCACTGCAGCATACTCACTGCCCAGAAACCAAATGGGAAACGCACTGATGAGAATATCTTGTTCCAAAGTACGGTGTACACGTTTTCATTTTGGGAAAAAAAGAAGTTAGTTTTGGAAGTTTAGATCCTCTATTTTTAGAAATTCTCAATACTAGTCGGTTAGAGTTTTATTTGCTCGGCAATAGACGTTAGTGTTTTTTAAGCATTTGTTTATCCTGAGCAAGCAGCACCCTGTTTCACATTCAAGTCCACACATTCACACAGGGGGCTGACTGGATTAGTTGTGGCAAGTGCCTTGTAGGGTTCCCACCTTGGCCCCATGACTTTCCATAACTCAGTCAGAGTGACTTCTTCCTGGATTGTTAATTTTCAGTCTGGTTTCTGCTGCAGTTGGGCTGAAAACCACCACCCAATAAAATTCATGTGTGAAATAACATGTCAAATCTATTCTGGTATATTCCCAAATTTCCTCATGTAGGAAAACACCACTCAAAATTCCATGGTATTCCACCACCCACATTTTACCAGCCGGTCTGGAGATTCAACCCGATCACTTCTCATTTTGGGAAGAAATTCTTCATGTGTGACGATAGGTTAAAATCGGACACACACACCTGATGAGCTCGGTGGACATGACGCTGTAGTGCAAGTTGAGTTTGACAATGTGGTTGCTCTGGAGCTCCTCTAGGGGGAGCTGGCTGCCTGACGTCTGCTGGAGCTCAGGGTCCATTTCCTGGACCAGGGTCCGCAGGTCTGAAGGTAGCCACAGCACCTGGAACACACACACACACAAACACACACCAGCCATCTACTGTAACTTAGTACAACATCTGAACAGCAGCTTAAAGGATAACATCGGTCATTTTCGACCTGGGTCCTATTTTCCCATGGCCGTGTATCTAACTGACTCGTGGGAACAAGAATTTTTGAAATTAGTCCGGTAGCGATTAGCTTAGCAAGTCCGTCTAAAAGGATCCCGACAGAGAAATACAACTTTTTTTCCCGTTCTTGTATATAGAACTATCTTTGATAGGGACGGCCGCTGTTGGGGCTAGTTGTGCTCCAAGTGGATGCTAACACAACTAGAAATAGTGCTCAGAGAGCACAGACCTCCGCCCCTGACTGCAATTGGTGGCTCTGTGTGAGCCGTCATCCACCACTGTTAAGTCTGTTTTGCATGATGTGTGGGTTTTGTGCCAAGGTGCAGGACAACATTTGGCCAAGCAGTGAATGGGTGGCCGTGTTTGGGCGGCTCGTGAACCCGCCCCGTGATTTGGATCCGCTCCAAAATGTAATGGGTTCTAAGTGGGGTCATGCTACACCCTTCCACTGAGTTTCGTGAAAATCAGTCTGGTAGTTTTTGCATAATCCTGCACACATACGAACGAACGAACGAACGAACAAACGCCACCGAAAGCATTACCTCTCACCCTGCGCTGTCGCTGGGGCGGAGGTAATAACAACAGACCAGATCAAGGAAAAGGTAAATAAAAACATTTTATTCCTCTGTTGGGATCCTGTCAGACACTTAGAGCAACAATCAGAGCCTGTCAGTGGCAAAAAAACGCTTTTAGAGAACTATACACTTGCCCTGATGCCTCGCGTTTTAGACGGACTCACTAAGCTAATTGCCGATGTATACCAGACTAATTAAAAAAATTCTTGTTCCCACGAGTCAGTTAGAAGCACGGCCATGAGAAAATAGGACCCAGGTGGAAAATGACCAATGTTATCCTTTAAACACTTCTCTCTGCCAATTGGAGTCGCCAACATGCAAAGTTGGCTAGTGCAGCTTTAACGAGACTTAGTTTGACTTGATGTTTTCTTTTATGTCCACTTAGAGCTGTGGTCTGTTTGGAAATTAGTTGGAATAAATAAGGTTTTACTGTAACACCCAAACCCTACCACACTCAAAGACTTCGCCCCACCTGATATGAGTGAATGGAGGATTCATTGCGGATGACCTCCAGCGTACGTTGGATCCAGGTGTCCCGGTAGGGGTGACCTCTGGGTGGACGGTAGAGGTCAAAGATCACCAGTTTGTTTGTCTGGGCTGCCAGCTGGAGGAAGGCCTGCAGGCTGCAGACCGACTGGTTTCCTGCCTGCAACTGGTCCTCTGTTCCCAGTGACCCAACTGTACCAAAGGGATCATGCTGGGGGGGGACCATCGATACGTAATTAATACCACGATGCAACATGCCAATCAATATGTTCTTTATCCGGCGGCTGATTTTGTGGTAGTACTGTTGTTGAAATGAGGCACTGGGTAGTCTCCAATTAAATAACCTCCCTTGTGTTGCCAGTTGAAAGAAACCAATACTAACTAAAATGCTTAGTAATACAGAGATGTAGAGAGGAGGTCACTCTACATTTGCCTCGTTCTCTCTGAGTTCTAGTTCAGGCAGCATTTGAAAAGTAATAATCCACTGTGTTGCTATACAACCTATTAATGATTCAACCTATAGCCAGGCTTCATCCAGGGTTTCTTTACAAAGAGAAGAGCGCCACCTACAGACACTCAAACTTCATCAACAGAAAATCCAAGGAAAAATAAATGACTACCGTGTGATTGACACAAGGATCTCGCAGATGATTTCTTTAAAGGCCCAGTCCACTGACCTGACAGGCAATATAAATGTTTTTTTAAACAAACCTTGCAAGTAAATCATTGACTCATTCTATCTCATTTCTACAGCCGATTGGCCGGGCCCCGACTGTTGGTGGAAATAATCAGACATCACTTTTTTGAAATGAAAGCTGAAGGCTGAAATTTGAAAGCTGACTATCTCCAGCGACTGACCGAGAGGAACCAGGCTCCGGCGTTGAGGTTCTCCAGTTCAGCCCAGGTGAACATGGCTGCCGGGGTGTCTGTTCGGTTAGGGAAAATCTCCCGGATGTTGGTGGTCCGCCGCAGGGTGCGGTCGTGCATCAGGAACGGCACCCCGTCGAAGCTACGACAGCAACAGGACACCCACATTTAGACCACTTTTCATCAGGAACCGTTAGAACCAACGTTATTTAGTGTAGAAAAGCATTTCCGTCTGATAATGAATATGAGTGGCAGGCCTCCCTACCTGCTCCCTACCTGCTGTCCAAATAGTTTGAATGGTAGCTCATACATTTGTGTTTTAATTCATCTCATCCCTAGTTCTTGAAGTGTCGCAACATTAAAGCTGCCAATACCCATTATTTTTATTATTTTAATATCTCTTTATCAGCGTTTCTCCAAGAAGCTGGGATGTAACGTAACCTCTGAATGTAGCCTCTGAAACAAACCCTGGGTTGCTGGACATTGGTTAAACTGACCTGACAGTGACGTCCGTCTCCAGACCTTCGCTTCCAGCTTCCACGGCCTTCTCAAATGACATGAGTGTGTTTTCTGGAGCGAGCTGCATGCGGGATCACACACAGACACAATAAGGACAATCTCAACATTCAAATAGATGCAGGAGGAGCACAGCACCCAGAGGTGCCAGCACGGCAATGAGGAGATTCTCAAAACAGCTAAATTAATATGAAGCAAAATGTGTTTTGAGGGTCATATTAGGACGAAAAAATGAGACGCTTGTCAAGGGATTTTATCTTGTATCCAGACTCCAGGAACAAATTATCAAAATTATCTAACAGTGAAATATTCATTAATTCATTCAACCACTTTCAGGATATCCCAGCGTGGACTGGGTGGCAGGACGGGAAACACCCTGGGCCGGTCGTCAGTCACCAGCTAGTTTGACAAATAAAATCCTGGAAGAAGCTTGATAAGTCCAAGCTTGATACAAGATAACATTACTTGCCCAGGTTGTCATTTTTTGCAGTGTAACAATCCTTTTAATCATCACTCACCATGGGTGCTCCTCTGTGTCCAATGAGGGCTGGTGCAGGGCCTAGGGTGCCCTCCTCCTTTATACAAGGGGAATACAAACCCAGCGGCACCAAGTAGAGGGCACACAGTACGGTCAGGTATCCCCCGATGATTAGGCCCCGCCTTACTGAAACACACGCAGACAAAGTGTGAGTGACCATATTCAAATGTGTCCAGTTCAAAGCAATCATGAACGCAATGTGTGCAGCAGGACACTGCCCAAAATATCTCTCTTCACAGGTCATTGAGTCTTTCTTTCTTCTGATGCAGTTTGTTTAAAACAAGTGGTGGAGATAATTTCACTTAGAACTGTCCTGAATCAAGTGACATTTATCTTCATATTAGTGGAGTGAAATGTCTTGTTTCAAGATTTGGTCACTTGATCGAGAAAACTCAAAACAGGTGAAACTGCATTGGGAGCAATTTGATTGATCTCACACCATTTGCAGACTTTTTTGTTTATCTAAAAAAAAAAAGATTTGAAATGTTGTCCATTCATGTAAATAACACCATTAGTCCTTGTGCAAATCAAGCACAACACAAACTGTGCACCTCACCTTTGCTGTTCATGCGAAAGAAATGCAAAGCTATTGGCCAGGCCAGGGCTGTTACCAATAAGACTCCACCCAAATGTAAATACGGCGCTGTTACCTAGTCAGGACACAACAACAACATCTGGGGTTAGGAGAGCTAAAACCCACAGAGAACTAGTGAAGGCTGACGGGAGAAGAGGAAGGGAGGCACCTGGAAGGAAAGTAGCAACGTCTTCCACTCTTTACTCCACAGGTCAGACAAGACAGCGGTGGCTACAATGGAGAACGTCAGGGCCACCAGGATCCCCATCTGAAAACAAGGCACAGTCAGCATATCGTTAGGGATCAGCAACATGTTAGAACACACATAAAAAGGTCAAAGTCAGTTAGGGAACAGTGCACATACATATAGTATGGCATTGTCTGCAAGTCTGTTCTTTTTGGCTTTGGTTGTGCCCCATATTGGTTGATGACACACTCCCCACTAAGGTCAATCATTACATACATGCAGAAGGGAAAGGAAGTCCAATATTGTACATATTAGGTAGAGGCAAATTTATACAGAAAGTACTGTATAAACTGTATAAACTGTATATACTGGATATTTGCACCAAATTTCATGTCACTCCAACTTACAATGTGGGGGATGACTTGGCTCCATTGGCCATTTGAAAATGCTGGAACACTGGTGAGAGCATCATCCCCCCCAAGTTACATCAAAATGCAATCAGTGGAAACTGAGATATCACGTGACAGATGGAGGAGCAGACAGTGTTAGCATGGAGCCTATTATCACTCAACATAGTGAATGCTCTTCTCTTTTTTTTTTGATCTTTACCCCATTTCCTCCCAATTGTTCATGTCCAATTACCCCCTGCTTAAGCGGTCCCAGTCGCTGCTCCGTCCCCCACTGTCGGCCTGGGGAGGGTGTAGACTAGCACATGCCTCCTCCGACACATGTGAAGTCGCCAGCCGCTTCTTGTACACCAGCCAGCGAGGAGTTTCACCGGGAAGGCCTAGCGCGTGCGGAGGAACAAGTTATCCTCCCCAGCTCCGCCCCCCACCAACAGGCGCCCCGACCGACCAGTAGGAGGTGCTAGTGCAGCGACCAGGACAAATCCCCATGTGTCCGGCTTCCCACCCGCAGACGCTGCCAATTGCGCCTGTAG
>CABFOS010121205.1:0-11297 GCA_900660315.1 Diretmoides pauciradiatus
ACAATAATAAAAACCATAAATTAATACATTATTTATTAAATAATTAATTTTATTATTTTATCTTATATTACTACCAATCCCAGGCCTTTCAAGAGGCTTTTTTGGGGGGGGATCTTCTATTTTGTAAGTCATAGAATTAATTACATTAATTGATGAAAGAGGTTCCACCTTTCTCACCATTCACTTCCATAAAGCCTGCCCCCCTCTCTCTGTCTCTCTGTCTCTGTGTAACACCTACCTCATGAATAATGACCATGTGTTGTTCCGCTGTGATTTGAACCACCTGTTGTGGGTGCCAATGTCAAGTGTGAAGAAGTACATCTGTATGGAAACTCCTTTAATCTAGCAACCCAAGCGGTTCCCGCTGGGACACCTTGCATGTAGACCAGAATGCTGCTCTTACATGGGGATTTGACAAGGTGATAGGTCTACTTTTTCCACTGTGATTACATTATCTTTATCTTGCTCGCTCTAATCTAACCACATCCTGGGTCTCTAGTTTCAAAGGAAAATCCATTTACATAGACCAGATGTTGCCGTCAAAGCAATCGTCAATATGTTGAAACTTTAAAGAGGCATTACGTAATCTATGACTTCTATGTACTTCTACTCAACCTCTGCAGACTATTGTTGTTTTCGTGGGTTCCTCTATTATGCCTGTCTTTACTTTTTTGAGGTGGATTCTGATGGCTTTCAAGCTGCAATGGAAAATGAAATATGCATTCCAGCATTTGTCCCTTTGTGACCTGAGGACAAGGCAAATATCTACACCGTGTGGGTGTTAGCAAAATATTTTTTTTAATTTAGCATGGAAATATGTAATATCTTCATAATATGTCATTTCTATTTCTATTATTTCACTCATTTTAATAACAGAACGATCAATGGGATCCAAAAATCCAATTCATTTTCACCATAGCCAAAAAGAAATCAATGGATCCAGATAAACAGGCCCCACCCCAACCATCCTGACCCCCTGAACTACAGTAGCCTGTACGTGACACAAACAACTAAGTCAAATTTTCACAACAGAGACGAGTAGTGAAGAGATAATATATCAACAAAATCCTGTAATAATAATACTGTTTTGTCATTTGGGGATGGGGGGTGTTTTGAAATGCCAGTGGATGGATTTTACTGCTAGTTTTACTTCCAAAACAGAGTTGGAAAGTGAGTTTGAAAGAAATCGTTGAGTTCATCAACAACCCTATCAACACCCGGCAGATATATGATGATCATTTTGTGCTATGGGATCGTAAAAGTCATACTCATTGTCTTACTCAAAAAGTCTTACAAAGTCTTACTCATAATATATCAACAAAATACTGTAATAATAATACTGCTTTGTCATTTGGGGATGGGGGGTGTTTTGAAATGCCAGTGGGTGGATTTTACTGTGAGTTTTACTTCCAAAACAGAGCTGGAAAGTGAGTTTCAAAGAAATCGTTGAGTTCATCAACAACCCTATCAACACCCCGCAGATATATGATCATTTTGTGCTATGGGATGGTAAATGTCTTACTCATTGCACCTTTAATGACCCCCCCCCTCTGAAATTGTTCACATTCTACAATTTCTAACAAAATCGCTTATCCAAATTTAGCCTCACACAAAAGATAAAATGATTCAGGTTTGGGGGAAATTATACAATGGGCCTATTTGCTTCCGGGTGTTGAACAGAATACCAATCATTCCACATGATTAATAGTGACCATATGTTGGACCACTGTGATTTCAACCACCCGTTAATGCGTCATATATTTAGGCTAAGAGCTTTCTCTAACATGGGTGCGATGCAACTTCTAGTCCCCCTTACTAAGCGCCGCCTCGATGAGTAATTTCCCTCCCTATGCAAAGCTGGGACAACTGGACGATGAGCGGGGAGGGGGGAGGACAGCTGGACTCACGCTCGCTTATGCAACTCCCACCAAGGATTTCAGTGGAAGAAGCATTGGGCAAGCGATATCAGCACACTGGGCTCAGTATTGCAGGCTCAAAAATAGTACAAAATACTGCACAGTGTAATAAAAGCACACTTTAGCATGACATACACTGATAACGAAGACATTTACTTGGAACTTTTTCACCTAGTTGTGTCCTAGGTTTATATTTTTCAGGTTACAGTGATTCCAAGAGTAGAATAAGCCTCAATCTGTGGATCACCAGTATTACAAGCAACTGATATTACGACATGACGGTATTCCTGTGACCCTAGAATGATCATATGAGACACAACTGCTAGGAAATGAAACAGGCAGTAACAAGCAGGAAGCAGGTAGTTAAGCCGATATATGATATCATTGTCAAATTGAACACACATCGCCTCTTGTAGGGATTAAAAATTCAGAATATTTTGTATTAATTTGGGTCTCTCACAAAGCCTGAGTCATAAATGGGTCACATTCTTCACATTTCACATTCACATTTTTTTTTTACTGTTCTGGTAGCACTGTGCACATGCAACTTTAGACATGAATTTACCCAGAAACATTTTCCACAGGTGAATCAACTGATCATATTCATACATATTCTGATTTAGTCAATAACACACTTTATGAACAGTTTACCTTCATGACGCGGGGGCGTGCGCGGTCCGCGACCACTTCTCTGACATCTCCAACGTCTCAGCCTCCTACTTACTTTGACTTGGCCACTACTGGATGTTTACTCAACATTTTCGCGCCTATCTAAAAAGTTCACTACACACTCTGAGAAATAGGGCCAGTGTGTGTTTGTGTGTGTGAGTGGATGTAGGGCAGTCTGCAGGAGAAGTAAATTCATGCAATGTGTGATGTGATGTAGACTACCTCAGTGCTTGACTTAACTTCTCTAATACCACTTCCCAGATTCAGTAAAAAAAAACAACTGCTATTGAGATGCTGCTGAACACTAAAGATGGTGAACGCTAAAGATGTAAAATTTTCATTTGGATTTAGAGGCGCTTGGATTCAGACTTCTGTCCCTTAATGGTGTTACTGAGAAAGGAAGTACATTTCCTGTTAAGGCATGTTTACCCTTCATCTGACGTGTGACGTGAGTGTCCATTCGTTTGTGTGTTTTTCCAAACATGATTGCCTGTCCCCAGAGAGAAAGGCAAAGTACTGTTTTAGCCAAGGTGACTGCTCTCCAGCTCTGGTCTTCCTGCCGTGGAGGGTGGAGGGGAGTGGGGGGCAAGATTAATCAGCTAGTCGAAAGGTTTGGAAGTTGGACACCACAGTGGAGGAAGTGTCAAGGCGTGCTGAGAGAGGCCCAGCGCCCTGACAGGCAGGATGAGAGGATCTTAGACCAGAAAGACTTGATAAACAACAAGGATCTTATTAATGGGAACCCTTTCCTTCCGCCAATGGTATTTTGTTCTCAGTGAGATTGAGAGAGAGAAAACCATAGATCTGGAACGAGAGGGCTACATGAGATTATACAGTAATGAACTCCATTGGATAATAGGACAGTAACCAGCTCTGTAAAAACTTGTTTGTTAATGTCTTGGTAGGCCTAGATTGGCAAATTAGACCTAGGCCTGGGCAAAGTATTCGATACTATCATTTTTATATCATCTTTCAATAGAATCATATCATTATGAAGTAATGCTATTGAGTTACATTACCACACACAAGACTGGATTGCTCGTGTGCAGTATATAGCCACTAATTGTAGCCACAGCACCTTGACTTTAGCGAGCTGTGCACGGGCATCCTTCTATTTTTAATGCTATTGAGTTATTGTGATACTCTGTTTGGCTATCAAATTTTATATTACCATGTAGTTCAATGCGATGAACATCAATTTGATTAGAGGATCAATTTTTGATTAGAGGATGGGAGTGGAGGCGATAGCGGATGTGTTGAGGAGAGGCAGACTGAGATGGTCAGGACATGTTGTATGAAAGGAAGCGGGTGAAGAAGGTGAGGAAGGTGATGTCGTTGAACTTGGAGGGGACGAGACCCATTGGTCGGCCAAAGAAGACCTGGCAGGCGACCGTGCCGGCTGACACGAGAGCGCTCAGCATCGACCAGGACGTGGCCATGGATCGTCCTCAGTGGAGGAAAGCCATAACGAGGATCCAGTCCAACCCAGTGGTGCCTGGAAAGAGGACTCTAAACCGATGATGATGATGAACATCAATTTGATTATTTAACATGTGATTTTGCATATGTTGGCAGATCTCATTATATATTGATAGCTAAATAATAATAATAATAAGTATAGACCACAACTAGTCCCCTCTGTCTGCACCTATAGGCCTAAAGGGGAAATATATTATGCACTGGACAGGTTGGAGTAGGTGGAGACATTCAGCATATAAAAAAGCCTAGAGAAGACCAACTGTTTCAGCATGTTTCCCGTTACATGGCGGGTCTATAAGCCGTATCCCTTAAGGACACCGTTCTGTCAGCTCTGTGTCTTTGCGCATAAGTGGAAGTTTATCTTAAACCCCACATGGGCGAGTGACTGCCCTTCTAGTAGATATGGCACCTGTTTGGCCGTGATTAATGAAATTTGTAAAAGGCAATTTAAGGTGAAGACAACAAGCTGAGGTGTTCATTTGTGTTGAGACTTCTCTTAATGTTACCAGAAATTGAAATGACATAATGAAGTATAGCATTACCCTGCTAAGAGAGGAGCATCTTAGCCTTTGCTTTTAATAAGTGCTCATTCTGAAGTTGTTGCCTCTCTGATGAGCCAGTCCATTTTGTGGCTTTATCAGATATGAAAGAAGCCCAATAAATTAGTTGGTGTTATTGGATTTAGACAGCAGAGGTGTCGGAATGTGGAAATCTGTACAGCATGTAGGTATTCTTTAGTTTGAATCCATGCTTGCCGACATGGCTGACATGCAGAAGGTCGACATATTGAAAACCCATTTGTGCTGGAATGAGGCTCCCCGAGACCCAACAGAGGACATACCAAAGAACATGTTCCAACAAGCTTTATCCTTTGATATGCAGCACAGACTCATGTGCAAGGCTGATGTTGAAGGGCGGGCTTAAATGTGTGTTTGATGTATGGCATGCTGGTAATGTGCTTTATCATATATTGTAAATGAAACCTAGATTTTGGTGACCTAGATTAGGGGGAACCACATTAAATTATTTAAATAGTCATACCGCATAGAGGCCTTCTGTGATTTGGTCAAGGTTATTCAAAGAGCATTCAGTACTAGCTTTTAAAATGGCAGGGCCTTTAAAAAGACCCTTATTGGTCTTTTCAAAGAAGAATTACAAAGTGCTTTACAGACAATACAACAAATTTGTACGCCAATAAGGTAAACGACTAAAAAGGTCAGACATGAATTAAAAAAATGAATGAAGTCTTATGGATCCAGACATAAGCAGTTGGCGCAGGTGAGCAGCACAAGAATTTGTGTGGCATTTGAAATTCCCTCAGAAGTGAAAATCTCCCGGGAGTCCCATTTTAATCAAATTAGTATGGTCCATGTGTTTCCTTTCACTTGGGGGACCAATAGTGGCGCCTGTACTTGGCCGTCGTCTATGCCCTCCTGGTGGAAACACAATGAAACCCATTTGATGCCTAGCAGGTTAAAATCCATATAGATAAGTAGCTAATCCAGTAGTAAAAACCTGTGGTTAATGTAGGTAAAGTAAGGGAACACTTTATTAGTCCCCCGGGGGAGAAATGTGGGTGTTGCAGCAGCAGGAAGTAAGACAGCCAGAGATAAGCTACATGATAGTGTCCAAGTAAAGATAAACACAATACAAAAGGGCAAATAGTAAACATACAATATAGCAATTTATATAGTAATTCAATAATAAACATATAATACATTAATTCACAGTATCAAAAAAGAAATCACAGTTTTTAAGTGTAAAATAATATAAGCTGTATTGAATAAGTAGGTAGGTATGCAGCGTAAAGTAAAGTGAAGTGGCCCAGTGACCCAAGTATATACAGAAAAAATCAATCTAAATAAATTCCAAAGTGTAAATAGTGTCTATAGGTTTAAAGTGTCAGGTGCTGGTTGGACAGTGAGACAGGCTGCCTGGTTCTGTGATCTATGCTTATTTGGCACAGGAGACGCATGTGGAGATTTCTCTGACACGTTGTTATGGATCCCACTGCTTTTCTTGGCAAGACCCGCCCATCAAGCGCTAGGATTGGCCGTAACTTTCCCTCTGCTGAACAGTCAACAGTCCTATCGCTTTAATGCTACGCTGGGCGGGTCCTGCCAAGAAAAGCAGTGGGATCCATAATAACACTTCTCTGACGTGTCATTCACAACAACATGGCAAGCTGGAGCTGCTGTAGGTCACTGGGTTCACATGCAGTATGATGTATGGGTATGGATGCATGCCAGACACATTGGGGTTACGGTGAGGTTAAGACAACTAAAACTCTGGTTAAAGTTTGCCAACTAAAACAGTTTGATAAGGTTAGGGACGGGTACAGTTTTAGTCATGGTTAAATCAGAAAAATGTGAAATGAAAACAGAAAACTTTGCATGAGGAATTGAACCCGACTTGAAGACAAGTCTACACAGCCATCCATCCCTCCCCACCTCCTCGCCCTTACTGTCCGCCATGCTAGCTCAATGTCAAACTCCTACCTGTTTCAGTCTGTGACTCATCCGCCTGAGTCACCCGCATCCTGTTTCAAGTCATTCTCGTCATACGAGAGTCATTCTTCATCTTTCCAATTCTTGTAAATACCATAGAACAGAAAAGTTATTTTTTGGTAGGATGCAAATAAAATGCTTATCCTCTCTGCTGAGATTTAATTAGTAATATTTCAGCTCAAATGTCTTTTGGTTTAATGTTGATTTCCTGTCGTGAGCTAATACATTATTTCTTATTATTATTGCCCCAAACAGCAGCTCATCGTTATTTAATTAACATTAAGCTGTTCAAGGCTGTAGAATTATTCTTTATGATTAACTGGAAAGAGATTTGAAGAATAAGAAAATACCTATTTTCTGTCTGAACTTGTGCTACCGAGCACATTTCTGTCTCAGCAGGGCTTCGAAAATGTTTTACCTGGACTTTTCACTTCAGTGGCTGATCTCAAACCAACTCTATCTGTGAGCCCATAGCTCAAGTCAAAGTCCTGACTTGTTTTTTATTTACAAAAATTAGCGTGGTCCCTAGACCTGGTCCATCATATTATCAACTTTTAAGTGCCAAGTTCCCACTGTTAATCTGAATGCATTTATTTCGCTTTCCATTAATATCAGCGGTGTTGACTACAGGTCTCTGTGCTTTGAAGTGGCTGCAGAAGGTAAAAACCTTTTTGGCAGAAATCTTTTGTTGGGGTTGCCGAGATAAAATGTCATCATTGACATGAAAAGGTTTCCTATAATGTTCCACTTGATGCTGCAATAATACAGGAGCAATAAAGTGTGCAGTATGTATTATCTATTATAAGTTACCTCTGATAAGGGTTTACGGAGGCCTCGATGCTCAGTGAGCAGCTGTTGCTGACCCAACCGCCCCCACCCAAGCGCTACCTCACACAGCTCTGTTCCAGTCAAAAGATAATCAATGCAGAGCCGGGAATTGGGGATCCTTGAACAACCAATCACAGTACATAATGTTGGGGTGGGGAGGTCCAGCCCACGGACCGCCCCCCCCCCCGCCATTTCAGTGGCCTTCACATCAGTGTAATGGGCTCTTTCCCGTCCTGTAAGGAATACCAGATGGGGTTATTCCTCGGCCATATGCCATAAAAGCTGTGTGCCCATAAACTGTTAGACAAGCCATAAAAGACCTTTGGATCTGGATTAATCTGGAGTAACCTGAACTGAATCAGTTGATTGACATTTATTTCAATAACAAGGGCTCATTTTACCATATTGTGACTGAATATCTTTTTTCCCCCTTGGTATGAAAGCAAAACATGGACAGCAAAAAAAAAGGATCATGCTGCTATATTATGTTTTGTCTCCTGACTTGGCTGAGTTGTAGGGTTAAGTTGAAAATATTGTTTTAGTATCGCTGCCTGTGAGGGCCCACTATGCTCTGACTGTGATAGGAGCCCCTGTGATGGAGCTCCGGTGTCTGTGAGTGGAGAGGAGGTGCCTGCCTGTATTTCACCATCATCTACAGACTCACACACTACAGGCCAGACTTGTGTTTGTGTCATCATGGATTAGGAGCTAGGCTATTGACAAGCAGGTGATTGGTTGGAGTTTGACCGGGCTTTGCTAAGGTTCGATGCAATGCAGCGACACACTTGTGCAACGCAGTCTAGATAGATACTGTATTTGTAATTCTTTTACACATTAACAAGCAAGGATGCATTTCACCTAGGTGCTTTTGATACGCTGTTTCCTTGTCTTTTGTAAAATAGGAGGCAAATGAGTAGTGGTATCAAGATACACGCTTTTGATAATGCCACACCCTGGCACAGTTTGTCCTCAGGATGATCTGCCTGCTCGTCCAATGACTAGGCAGCTTGTTTTACCCCAGCCTGAGTTGTAGCTGAGATCTGGTGGCACTTATTCTGAGGCTGGATCCAATGGATCAGAGAGAAAGATTGCTTTGTACAATGCTTTCCTCTGCTTTCTCTACATTTTTCCATCTTTCACGGTATATCTTGTGCCTTGCCCTTTATAGTTCAATGGGAAGAGCATGACACTGCCAGGGTTTGTGGCTTGATTCCCTACTGCTCATCTAAAAAATTTGTATTCATTCATGGTCTCATGAAGGCGCTTGGGGTGAAAGTGTCCAAACAAATGAATAAATGTAATAAACATGAACGCAATCCTGCAGAGAATGGTTTTTCCAAGCCTTCCTCTAGGGGAAATCTTCAACGGTCCCCTAAAGGTTATACAGTAATATGGCTTTCTATATATCTGAACACTTGGCCCCATACAGACAAACATTCCAGCCCTGTATTCAGAGTTGACGTTAACAACCTATGGCTTCTATTAAATTATTACTATTATTAGTGCATGTGCCCGTTGGGGGCGTGGCTAGTCTAAGCGTGCGCCCATTTCCTATATGGTTGCCGATCCGACACAGCGACTCCGATCCCGAACAACTTCACACCGATTTCTCGAGAACCGCTCATCCAAACAACTTCAGACTTGGCACAGCACTTTCTTGGGCCATGTGCAATCCTCCCGCCAAGTGTGAAGTCGATCGGATGAACAGGTCTCGAGATATGCGAAGGACACACATAAGTACATACATACGTACAGACAGAGATTCCCTGCTTTTATGTTAGACTAGTGCATGTGCCTGTTCACAGACAGATAGACACACACAGACACACACACAGACATTCCTTGCTTTTATAGTTAAATGGATGTTTTACTGCCTGTTTCAGTATATATTAAAACGTATAAAAGTCAGGTACAGCTGGCCTGTGTGGGCAACCATGGGACTTTTCAAAAGCAACAGCACGTTGATCAAATCCCTCCAAAAATGTTGACAGGTTTAGAGCACAGACAAGTTAATATTTGACTTGGCACTTGATCTCTGGCACATGTAAGCTTAAGTTCCCATTTAGGTGAAGGTTGTTTAGAGATAAAGCACAGAGCAGGTAAACACATTGGAATCAGAGCGCAGCTTCAAAGGTACGAGTACCTACCAGGAGGACCAATTGTGTGGCTTCCTGCTCATGACACTCATCATCAGCCCACAGCCTGAGGGGCTGGAAAACAGACCAGCAAATGGTAGTGGAAGGCAGCAGTCAGGGCACTTTAGTAGACTAACTAGGATGTGTTGAAGCTGAAAAAAACCTCCTTGGTGAAAGGAATAAAAGATGCTACTGTACAATGACCCTGTACGATACGATAGAATATGATACGATATATGAAACGCTACAGTACAATGAAATACTACTGAGCTCCAGTCGGAGATCATCATAAGGGAAACGGCTATCGTTATGAATAGAAGTCATTTCTATTTTCTTAAAGGATAATTCCGGTCATTTTCAAAGATAACTCTATTTCCTCATGTTAGTGTGTGTTTGTGACTTATGGGAACAAAAAGTTCTGAAATTGGTCCAGTATTTACCTAGCGGTGGTTGTTCAGCAACAGTGCTAACCAGCTCAATGTTTCCTTTCAGGGCAAGTTTTGACCTAAACGTACATTTTCTATGAGTGTTTTTTTGCCACTAACAGGCTCCGATTGTTGTTCTAAGTGTCTCAATTAACCCCTGCAGAGAAATAAAACGTTTTTCTTTACCTTTCGCTTGATCCGGTCTTGTTAATCTGTTAGCTTCCAAACTAGCCATGTCAAAGGCTGTAAACAGCGAACAAAGATCTAGTAGCGAGAAGAGGTCTCACTCGTCACAAAGTTTCAAAACGAGATTTCTCGTTGAGCTCGAGAAGTCCCGTTGTGAAAGAGTGAGACAGGAGTGAGATGTCTTCTCGCTACTACATCTTTGTTCGCTGTTTGTAGCCGTGAAGGTGTCTAGTTGTAGAAGCTAAGACAAAAACAAGACAAAATCAAGCAAAAGGTAAAGACAATCTTTTCATTTCTCTATAGGGATCAATTTTTACACTTAGAACAACAATCAGAGCCTGTTAGTGGCAAAAAAAAAACGCTTATAGAAAACGTACGTTTAGGTCAAAACTTGCCCGGAAATGTAACATTGAGCCGGTTAGCGCTGTCGCTGAACAACCACCGCTACGTAAATACTGGATCAATTTCATAACTTTTTGTTCCCATCAGTCACAAACACACACTAACATGAGGAAACAGAGCTAACTTTGAAAATGACCAGAATTATCCTTTTATCATCGACTGTTGAGTCTCTAGGACTGAGTCTTTGGTTGTTGTGTTGATCTGGATCATCTCTAGATTTGATCTGATCTCCAGGACCAAAACCGACATTCTGTGTTGCTGTAACTAAAACTCAACAGTTAATCTCTGAATATGAATAGTTTATACACCTTGGTTTCACAACCCGTTGTCCACGTGACCAGATATTTAAAGGGTAACTTCGGGATTTTTCAACCTGGACCCTATTTGCCCATCGCCTTGTGTCTACGTGACTGATGGGAACAAGAATTTTTTGAAATTGGTCCAGTATTGAGCGAGCGGTTAGCGATGGAGCTAACCGGCTGCAGCGTAACCCTTCAGGACAAGTTCTAACCTAAATGTACATCCTCTAAAAGCTCTGATTGTTGTTCTAAGTGTCTGACAGGATCCATACAGAGAAATAAAACGTTTTTCTTTACTTTTCGGTCTGTTGTTATTGTGTTAGCATCCATTCGTAGCACAACTAGCTACAGCTTCAGCTCTTGTTGCAGCTAACAAAGGTGTAGCTGCAACAAGAGGTCTCATTCCTCGCTAAAGTTCAGAACAAGACTTGATCTTCTCAAGAAATCTCGT